>ML801104.1:25831-55188 GCA_009831015.1 Picea engelmannii | reverse complement strand
CAAGCCTTTAAAAACCGAAGCTCTGATACCAATTGATCTGAAAATGGAATGAATATGTTTCCAATAGATATTTAAAATGAATAAGACTTATCTCTTTAAATTTCAAGTGTAAAATGGCATGTGTTTGGGTAATTGGATCAGTTTACTAACACATAAATTCAGTGAGTTTTTTTTAAGCATGAGCAGGATATCAGACTGATAAAAACCATCAAGAATGAACACATAGCACAACAAATGATAAAGGAGTTCACCCCTCTCTTGGGCTACATCTCCTGGTCCAGTTTCCCTTGGATCATTTTCAATATGCTTAAAAAGTTATCTTACAGTGCTTAGAATACAAAATGGATGGCTTCAATGGCTTCAGAACGTCCAAAAAACCATAGCTCGGCTTTTTCGGCACCTGGTTTTCCCAAAAAATGAAGAAGTTACACCCCCTCGAAGTTTTCCCCTTCAAGCTTGATGTACCTGCTCACCAAAACATGCATGTGAATGACCACCCTGGCTCTTGTAGCGTTATTGAGCCTAAAATCCAACACATGTGTGCATCCCGCAAAATGGGGAAATCTGTCAAACCGTTAACCAGATTAGCCCCCCCTTGGGCAGAGGTGTACGTCGCATGGGGGGTATGTGGCCACGTCCCAGTGCCTAAATCGGGCTTTGTGGCTTAACCATGCCCCATAATCCATAAAAGGTCTTGTGGGGTGGCCACATGGATCAACACCCATACCTGTGGGGCTAAGCCAAAACTCAAACGTTAACCAACCACGCGTCGGGAGCTTAACTCCATTAAACAAAAACCCCGCCAAACAATATAGCAAAGGGGCATATGTTATGGTGTATATATAACCAGGGGATGTACCCATAGAAACCCCACATGCCAAACAAAACCATATAAAAAAACTCCCTCCCGCCAAACATAAAAGGAGTGGGTCATATGTCATGCTTACATGGAATGGTGAATACGTCGGGGGCTAGGAGTAGGCCCCGGCCCTTTTATCCGTCGGAATTACATTCTTTGCAATTCAAAAGTGTTTAAAAAAATATACGGTTAAGCAACATAGTGTGGGTGGACGTTGCGGGTTCGACTCTTGTGGAGTCATAAACGTTTTCCACTACAAACCAATGGAGGGGTTCCATGTGGCAGCCCACGAATGGGCCACGTGGCACCATTACATTCACCCACCAAGATGACATGTGTCGAGATATGATTCATTCACGTTTGCCAACACCTGCAGAGTCAGGATTCCAACTCACCTGCCACGTCACTATACGATCGTACAGATTGTATGGTTAGCTGCCACATCAGCACTATACGAACTGTACAGTCAACAAAAAAATTGCTTGTTTGGCAAAATGAACAGAATGTGATATATTTCACATACGATGTTCATTTGAGCCCGTTCAAGTTGCGTTGGGTTTGTATCGATGAGGCCTATGCACATGTCCGTTTTGAAGCGATTCCAAGCACTTTTATTTTTGAGCTAAATTTGATCCCCTGGATCAACTTCCTCGAGCAACATTTTAATAGGATATCCTTCTCCATCATCTTTCTTTTCGTCTCCCATGGGTTTTTTTTTATCTCAGCGTAGCCAATTTGGTAATGGCTCTATTGTTTCGAGTCCCAACTTCTTGTACCCAGATCTTGTCGGGGACATGCACAAAGAAAAATAAATGAAGAGCAAACCGCTCCGATACCACTTATCCAGATTTAGGAGCGGAACGAACTGATTAACAAACTGAATACAATAAACACAAAGATATGGAGAATAACACAAATATCCAATGAACAATATCATCTATTAAATAATGAAATAGGATGAAACTGTAAAATTGCAGAACTGAAACTTGCTCGAATGGTGGTAGTTATCTCTGAGAAGAGATGTGGTTGTTACGCACATCCGTCTAAGAAGAATGGAATACAATGAGGCTCCATAGGACTTTTTGATATTACTCATGAATTCCAAAACCCTATACATCCAAAAAAATAACCCTAGAAGGTGAAACACCAAGAGTCATGTGGGCCCTATAGGTAAGTTGGTGTAATTTGGTACCTCAACTTCCTAGGGTTCTAACTTTTGCATACGACCTCCATTTTAGGCGCGTAATAGCCCATTGGAAAGGTCTTTCAGAGAACTACACATTCTACCATCAATATCTAACTCTATCTACATTTTGTCTCTGGCGAGCCAAAAAAACAACGTTTAGGGCCCCAAAACGGCCCCGGAAGTACAACAAGATGTGCTGACATGAAAACATACAAAATAAGCAAGTTGGATTAGGAGAGAGGCCACTCGTATCCAAATGGAGGATGTGTGGGGATTCTGACAACCCCAAAAGTGTAGAACCCACAATTAAAAAGAAATTCAAAATAACGTTCTAAAAAAAAATGGACACGAGGATCCAGTTGGAATAGGTGGGTGGCCACCAATATCCACCTAGATCACTATGTGTCCCCGAACACAGGAGGTTGGGTAAAATTCTTTTTGGTCAAATTCTGGATGACTAATTCCATTTTTGAAAACAATTCAAGCTCCCTTGTGGTCACTGGTGTCAACCCTTCATCGATCTCTAGTTCTTTCATCTTGGGCATTCTTGGTGAGCACCTGGTCATTGGCTTTCGTGGGGTAATTCTCCTTCACAAAATGTTATAATGAGATGCGAGCCAACTTCGACAAGCGTTATTTGATGAAATCGTAAATGCAAACAAAAAAATGCAGTCCTTACCTCTTACTTGCAAGAAATAACCTGAGCTTACTGGTAATTGAAGTGATACAATGTGTTGTATCTTCCTTGATGCTCTCTCTCACTCCTTCATCTGCTTGGGAGATCTGTGGTTTGCAAACAGAATACCACGCTTGGGAAAAACCTTTTAAATTTTAAACATACCTACCTTGTCGCATCGAGTCTTAAATTCAGGAGTACAAATGTGACATGTACAATCTATAGCAGAATCTACAACATACTTAGGATTAAATGTAATGTAGGTTGGCGGAGTAGAAGCACATTGTTTCAGAGTTCAAAGGAAAATTTAAATTTTGAATGTTGATCGGCGCCCGTCACCATGGCTCGAGATATCAGTTACATTTAATTCTTATATGACTAACCATCGTCGATCACGTCCTTCACTCATCTAGATGTGTCCCATCAAGTTACCTGGGCGTTTCATATTTCAAAGGAACTAGTATGATCGGCATCGAGGAAATGTGTGATCAAAATTTCTCCCTTTCCTTGGAGGTGTTTGAATCTCTTTCGAGCATGAAATCGCACTATGGAAGAGTGAACAACTTATATTAAAAAGGGTTTTAACTGGATGACACGAATCAGCTAGCATCGCCGACGTCGGTGGAGAAAGGTTTGATGTAAAACCTCATGTTCGATGTCCTAGCATATGTTTGTAGTTAGTGGGTGCATCGACGTCAACAATTTGTATTTGATGTTGTTTCGTTGGTATTCTTAGGAAAAAATTTGGATGCCCACGCAAACTGTCGTACAGTGCTAACGTCAAAATGATAACGTGGAAGTACGAATATGTCATGTTGACGTGGGAATGTTGATGTAACACGGGGAATATCAAGAGCTGACGTGGGAGATGACCAAGAAATAAAGACCATCTACATAGCAAGACACATGGCGGTTGATTTGACCTCTTCGGCGTGAGAAGCGTTTTCGGCATCAATGACTTTCCCTAGACATATGTTTCAATCTATCGCATCATTTCCCCCTTTTCGTTGATGCCAACTATGTATCGACGATCGACAATTTTTGTTGTTTATGTTGGTAGTTTGTCTTCTAGAATTCATCAATGCCGACGATACATTGATATTTTTTTAAGAACTCCCTGCTGGGTCCAAAATCGTCGATTGGCGCATGGATTTAAAAAAAAAAAAAATTAGGTTGTGTGCACTTAATATTTATGCCACATTTACTTAGAGAAAAATTTCAATCTATCAACCAACTTCAAACAAAACAAAATGTGATCGATGATAAAACACAACAACAAATAAATCCATCCATCCCAACAAAACTAACTCTATTAAAAAATATGAAATAGTGGTACCCAAAAGAAAATTTTCGCAAAGTATTTTAGGGTGTGTTGAGTGCTCAACAAATGGATATTTTCTGGGAGAAAACAAAATCTATGCTCCTTCCCTCATACTCAGCCTATGAAAATTGGTTGATAAATCGTCTTGATTTATTCTATTATTTCCAACAGAACCTTTCCATCAATGTGTACACAAGTTTTTGGGTTCGGGAATCCGGATCTGCCTATGGGGTTTAGTTTTTTTCCATTCTCTTTCCTCTTTACCTCAATCCATGTCCTTACTAGACAAGAGTCGAGTATGGAGTCCATTGGCGTGATGCCATTTAACTGTCATTCCTTTCTTACGGTGTTTCTCTACTGCCAACGAACGTCCATAGCCCTGACGAAGTCACCCCGACATCACAGACCTTTCTCCACTGCTAGCAAGCGTCCATAGCCCCGATGGATTTATCTGCATACCCTCTCGGAATTTTCACTCCCTTTTTTTTTTTTTTTTTTATATGGATGGTCTTTTGATCATCCTTTTCTGGCATAAATACCAAGACTGAGTCGGAGAGGAGGATATTTATTTATTTTTAAAAGGTGAAACTATTAAGGTGGAGCTCTCCCTGGCTCTGTCTAGAGGCACATGTGATTCTTTCCAGTTATCCATCCTTCCTTTTAGGTTTACTAGTCCACTAGGCAGATATTCCATCGTTTCCCCAGGTAGTATCCTCGTAAAGATAAAATATGATTTTGAAAATTTGTGTCTGCTTAGCATCTCGTATTTTTCATGTAAGTGTAGGTCAGGATCAGAGTCTTCTTTTCCATATTCCCCCAATAAAACATTAAATTCAACCATTCCTTTATGAAACTCAACTTAATCAAAACAAAATAAAAAGAAAAAAGAAAGAATGAAAAAGGGGCTCGAAAACGATCTTCCCTGAAACACACACACTTGTTCTAATCAAAATGCAAGCCTAAAAAGAAACAATAATTCAAACAAAGAATCCAAATATTTTTTGTTTTAAAGAGAAATAATTGTTTAGGGCCTGGTCAATTCTCGGGAGAGTGTCGGATTCCCCCCTCAAATTATGCAATCGGTATTTTCCTGCCCTGATCTTCTTGACCACATGGAAAGGTCCAAGCCAAATATTTTGGAACTTTGTGTGTTTTCCTTTAGGCTCATTTGCTTTATCCCGCTTCAAGACTAGATCCCCTACTTCGAATTTTTTTTCTTTGGATTTATGTTTATCTAACCATATTTTAAATACCTGTTGATGAGCGGTGAACTTAAGTTTATCATTTTCCCTTTCTTCATCCATCATGAGAAGGGCGTCAATCCTTTGTTGTATAACGAATGAGGGATGACCTCTTGACGCCTGAGAAAATTGTAAATATGGAAGATACAATCTGTTTGGGAGAATGGATTATTGTCCATATACTATAAAATATGGAGAGTTTCCTATGGCTTCTTTAGGAATTAATCTATTGGCCCATAGGGCATTATGAAGCAAATTATTCCAATTCCTCTGATTTTCAACAACTTGTTTTTTTAAATCCTCACCAGGTTTTTATTAGTTGACTATGTTACCCCAATCCCTTGTGGATAGTAGTTTTCATAATATCTTATTATTATCCCCTTATCAAGGAAGAATTTTGTCAATAGTGTGGAGGAATTTATGAGGTGATATTGAGTGGATTTTAACCCGAGGGATCTCCTTTCTCTAGGGTTTAGGTTTTTTTAACAAGTTCCATGAATTATGAAATAAGATAATTTTCCATACCATGATTCTTGCTCAATAGGTACGTATAAGGCTTCATTGCACCATAATGAAAACTCATTTTCCCAACTGGATTCTTTTGCATTAATCAGTCTTGGGCCTCAGCGACCAATTTACACAATCCTTGACCCTTGACTATTTTGGTAGGTTTTATGTCTAGATCAAATTCTTGGATGACTTCCATCCAATTTCCCCTTCTTTCTCCCATTTCCTGTTGAGTGAGCAATGATCTAACCGCAAGCTGAGGTACTATGACTTTAGTGTGATTCTTCAGGATATAGGATCTGAAATTTTTAACTGCTTTATATATTGTGTAAGTATGTTTATCTATAGCAGGGTAGTTCAGTTCATCTCTTTGGAGGTTAGTTCTCATAAATAATATCGGTGCCTCATTGTTTTCATCATCCTTATGGGTAAGTATCGCATCCAAGGATTGGTCAGAAGCAAAGGTATAAAGGAATTTTTTTTTGCTGAAATCAGGGCTTCGTAGCATGGGTGCTTGGGAGATGGAAGTTTTGATATTTTTGAAAACATCTTTCCTTTATCCATTCTGTTTGAACTCTACATCTTTGAGAATAATTTTTTGTAAATGTTTAACAGTTTTGGTGAAGTCAAGAGTAAATTTTCTCACAAATTTGATTTTCCCAAAGAAAGATTGCATGTCCTTTTTATTGTGAGGCAAGGGGAGTTGATCTATCACCTTTATCTGCTCAGGGTCGATGATAATTCCTCCTTGAGATATAATATGACCTAATAGTTTCCCTTCCTCTATTCCAAATACGGTTTTCTTAGGGTTCAAATATATTCCATATTTCCTACACCTTTTGAAGACCTGAGTCAAATGTTGAATGTGGTCTTCATTATTTTTTGAGTATACCATTATGTCATCTAAATAAAATACCACACACTTTTTAATTAATCCCCTAAAACCTATGTCCATGGCCCTATGGAAGGTTTCCCCTGCATTAATCAACCCGAATGGCATGCGTTTATAATCAAAGGTTCCCAATTTGGTTCGAAAGGTAGTTTTTAATCGATCTTCTTCTCAAATCGGGACCTGGTTATATCCTGAGAAACCATCTAGGAGGGAAAAATATTCAGATTCAGATATTGTATGTAAGATTTGTTCCATGGGTGGAACTAGGTATTTTTTTCGGATTCTCTATTAAGGTTTCTGAAATCCACACACAGGCGGATCTCCCTAGACTTCTTTTTGACAGGCACCAAATTGGCTACCTAGGCAAAGTGTCTGACCTAAAAGATAATCTTGGCATCTAACAATTTCTTCAGCTCTTGATACATTAGAGGTTCCAGATATGGGTGGCACTTCCTAATCTTTTGGTGGAAAGGTTTTATTCCATATTTTAACGAGATCGTTTGTTGGATAATGCGAGTATCATATGTTTTCAATCTCAGTAAGACCAAGAAAATACATCTCGATATTCCTTAAATAGTTTAAGATAAGATTTCATATCTTCTTTGGGCACTGTCTTACCTAGATTGACATTCTTGGTATTCCCAAGGCTGCCTAAGTTTATGACTTCATATATAGGACATAAGCTCCCTGTTTTTTCATTCTTTGGCCCTCTGAATATTTCCCTCAGGTTGAAAAGGTTCTCCAAATTGGCCACTCCTTTAGGTATCGTGTGAAACTTGGGTTTGTCATCAACATGGTATTTTCCTTTTTTTTGTTCATGGAGATATAATTATGTGAGTAGTTCTTGTAATACTTAATCATCAATAGCCAAATCCTTAAAATTCTCCTGATTAGTGAGAAAATATACAATCTGTTCATCCCCTTCAAAAACTTTCTAGTTAGAAATATTGTTAGGTACTGACGGTTTGTAGAGAAGTTCCATTACAAACCTTAAGGATTCATAATCTTCTAAAGGAGATAATGTTGATGTTGTTGTGGCTAGAGAATCAACGAGGGTATTTTTTGTCCTGGGAACAGCGGTAATTTTGAAAGCCTAAAAATTGTTTATTAGTCTTTTCACCTCTTGTTGATAATTCCTTTAGTGGGGTGAATTGCAATGGATGGTATTCTTCACTTGCCTGACGATAATTTCGGAATCTCCAAAGACTTTCAATTCTTTGATGTTTAAGTCTATGGATTTGTTGAGTCCCTGAACTAGAGCTTCATATTTAGTAATGTTATTAGTGCGTTTAAATTATAATCTACAGGATAAGAAAATTTGTTTCCCCTTTGGGTCAATGAGGATGCACCCCGCTCCCAACCCCTCTTGTGATTTAGAGCCATCAAAGTACAACGTCCAAATTTGGGGAGAAAAATTTATGACTTCTTCATGTCTAGTTATTTTTACAATTTCAACCTCCTTCTCTGCTACTCCTCTCAGAGAATACTAATAGAGGATGATTTCTTTTATGGCCCCTAGTAATTCTACTTGAATATCATTTCATATTTTTGTTCGGAAGGTATTTCAGACATGTGAGGAGTAAAATTACCGAAATCAAAATCACAGGAGTAGTTTCCTAACAGAGGTAATTATGCTGACGAGGGTTCATTTGGTGTCTCTAAATCAATGACAATATGTTTGAGGTATCTTTCTTTGTCGATCTTGATCATGTTTGGATGTCCTTTCAATGGAAATGATAGGTGATCCTAGTTAGTACTAAAATATCCGTTTAATTTCTCAGACCAGTCTCGGCTAAGAAACATTTCATAAGCCTCTGGTATGTCTACCATGATTATGTTAATTACTTAAACAAATTTGGGGTGTGCAATCATTTTGATCATGAAATCCTTCAGTTCCCCAATGACCTTTACCTGATTCCTATATAGTTGTATAACGTGTGTATCGCTTTTGACCATGGTTGCGTAAAATCTCTTGCAAATTGACAATGTCATGACATTTGAAGATGCCCCTGAATCGACTAGGAAATTATGTATATTTTTTTTAAAGACCTCAAACGTCAAGAGGAAAGGAGGAAACAAATGCCTTCCTCTTTTGTATAAATAACAAGCATTCACACTTGGCTTATTTGTTAAGTCTGTGGGAGATGGGATGTCACCTTGATCAATGCTTTTCATAGGGGTATCTATTAATTTTAACCTGCAAAAAAAATAAAAATTGTTGAGGAATCCTACACATGTCCATGATAGACACATTATTTTTCATCTTCTTCAATTCTTCTACTACATGATATCCTAGCTTATGTGTTTCTCATGTGTGTATGTTTGTGGGGTTTCTTTGGGAAGAAGTTGGTGGTTTGGGGTGATCGACCACTTGATTTCCTCGAGATGATTGAGTAGTGGTGGGGTTACTCTAGATAGGTTGACTTTTACTTCACATTTGTACAGCCAGAATGTCAGTGGGGGGTCCTTTCCCCTCAAAGGTGTCTTTGAAAGGTATTGAGTGATTGGAATCCCATTAAAACATGGTTGTCTCTTTAGGTGGTTCATGAATTTCTTTATCGATGACACTTATTGTTGAGCCACTCAGTTGTTTTCTTAGAGAACATTTGTCTAGGAATTGATTATCCATTATACTCATAGCATGCACCCATTAGGGGCAGTCCCTTTCTAAATGTTTTTCTTGATGATATGTAGAGAAGGATTCAGATGTTACGTTCCCTAAGTCGATGTTTAGTTTGGTTGAGGGAGGTTCTATAGCTTTGAAAGGTAGATTCCTTTAGAAATAGGGTTTATAAGGTATTTTATTTTGGTTCCCTTCCCCGACACTCCTTTTCATATCTACGATATTGTTGGAAATCTTTTTGACCATCCAGTGTAGGTTTTCTATATCCCCTCCCTCTTTTTCAGGACCTTGGTCTGTTTGTTTTCCTAGGGTTCTAGCCAACAAAAGTCCCCTCTTAGGTGGAGGTTGGGTTTCCTTTTTTATTAGTGAGATATGACCTTATTTGCATCCTTTCATTTGGAATTCAATCATTTTAGCTTCTTCAAAATTTTCAGCTAGAGTATTCTTGGCGTCCCTTTTTACAAACATGGAAATAAAAGCTTGGAGAGCATTATAATATACTTCAATCTGGAGCTCCATAGTGGGTTTAGCCTTGGGTTGGAATTTGTTCAAAATGTTGGTGAAGCTTTGGTTGAAATATTTGACCTTTTCTTTTGGACTCATAGTTGCGATGAAAATTCCAACCATTAAAGCTCCTGTAGTAGTTTCTTCAACAAATTTGTCCAAAACATCCTTTTGAAACTTTGTCCATCTAGTTATGGAACCAACCGGTAGGCTGAAATACCAAGATAAAGATGAATTTTCAAATGTATAAGGGAACAATATACACACCACATCTTCGTGTTGTACATTCATCAACCTTATGGCTAATATGAACTTCTTAATATGATCTTTAGGCAATCCATAGGTTTCACGGTCAAATTTGGGAAGTAGTTTTTCTGGATGTATGGGTAGGTTATGCATGCGTCCTGGAATCGCCAAAGAATCTCTTTCCAACCATGGTTGGTTATCTCTAGGTTGATCTCCCCCTTCTTCGTTGTTATCATTATTACCCCCCTGTCTTCTGATTCGGAACCTAAGCGATCTGATTTAGTCCCCTCCCCTTTAGATTCATAATCGTCAGGATCAGAGTAGTTATTGGTTGGTAGGGTGACAACTAGTGTTTCAGGTATCAGACCAAGGGGTTGTTCGATCTCTGTGAGGATAAAGTCCATCAGGTCTTCTACCGTGTGAATGAATACCTGATCAGGGGTGTCAACAATTGGTCTTCTTGTTTGTTTTCTTTGAGGAAGTAAAGGAGATAAAGGTAATGCTATGATTTTTCGGTCATAATATCTAGTGATTCTTTTGAACTTGTTTAACTATTCGTGGGGAAGAATGTAAGGTATTTCAGGGTACAAGTGTTCTTCCTCTTCATGTTGAGGTGATTTACTCGTAGTGGGATTTTTCTCCTGGCTACTGCTATCAACAATGAAATGCAATGGGGTCCCCTTCACCCACATATGTGAATGGAAGAGGAGCTCCCCCTCTTCAATATCTATTGGTTCTTCTAGTTGAATTTTTGTGGTCATGATAGTAGCAGTAGGGTCTGCGTCGATGATCTGTTTTTTTTAAATATTTTTTGGATCATATTCTGAATCAGGGTTCGGCTCCTTGTCTTTGGCCTCAACCACTAATGATTATTTCGAGCGACCTTCATCAGTGTTGTGCTAGGGTATTTTCTAGAAGTTGCACCACTTCCCAGTGTCATACTTTGTCTTTCCTTTACCCTTCTTCTCCTCTGCCTTGGACTGGTTTTCAAAAGGTTGTTGGTTAGGGTCGTCTTTACCATGCTTTGGTTTTTTCGTATTTGCAAACCCAAACTCCCATTTGTTTTGGTGCCTAAATTTATGCTCAATTTTGACAACATATCGATAGGAAACTCCCAATGATGATATGTTTAGGATATCCATTTTGGTTCGGATGTACCTATGCAGAGCCCCATGGTATTTCAGAACTAGATGTCACTCGGAGTCTTTGATACCCATCTTGGTGCGCAAGGTATGGAAAGTATTTATGAACTCTGGCACTGTTTGGATCTTCTCTTGTCGTAGTGTGTCCATATCATGTACTGGTATTCATAGTTATCAACAGGGTAGTATTGTTCCTTGACCGCATCCACAAAAAAATCCCAATTGGGCGCGACCCCATATATTCCAAATTTCTCTTTGGAAATTTGTTCGTAGTAAGTTTCCCACCAATGTTTTAAATGGGGGAGATCCTTGACGATTGTGAAGGTGATATTTTCCCTGTCGGAAAAATTGTGAACTGAGAAATAACCTTCTAGCAAATTCAACCATTTCTCTAAGGAATCTGCATCTATCTGGCCTTCAAATATGGGAATATTAAAATTAAGTTGTACCTTGAAGGGAGATATTCCTCCAAAGTGGTCGCTTAATGAATATGTGTCTGTTTCTATCAGCAAGCGTTGAAGGATGTGGGAAAAATTATCCATCATTTCGTCCCTCTGTCATGCGAGCGCTTTCAAAAGCAATAGACTAATAGAATCTTTTGCTCCAACGTTTTTATTTTTTTCCACCATAGAGGGTTTATTGGGCGTGTGAGAGCGATTGTCCTCAAGAGATACAAGATCGATACCCAACTTGTTATAATTGGACCTCATCGGGGACATGCATCGAAAAATGATCAAGATCATCCTACTATGATACCACTGATCTGGATTATTTTCGGAACAAATTGAAAGCAAAGATATTACAATGAAATACACATAAAATTTTCCAGAAATAGATAAATACAACAATACATGATTTCTATTGATGAAAGAAATGTACAAATACTTGTTGATGCTTGAATCCGTTAGGACAAAAATGGAAACCTCACGAGGATGTAAATCCCCCTGCGTTTTTATAGAGGTGGTACTTTTTTCTACTTTAATATTTTCTTGGGACTTCTAGATATTTAGAATATGGGACTTTGTAAAAGTTCATCGTGGTAATCAAAGAAATATAAAGATTGCAAGAAAGATAAAAGTAAAATGTTTTGTTTTCTTTATAAAGGAAAGTTCATGAGAATGGACCAGGAAATGCACACATTCACACACTTAAAGGAAATAAGTAAGATTTCCTCACATCCATCATAGTTTAAACTAAAGATTTATGATCACATAAAAATAAAAAGAAGGTGATTTGCATGCATAAGAGAACTTTAACAAAGTGGACACATGGGCAGCTCAAATAAAGATAATGATATATCAATCTCAAAAACTTTATACTTGAAACTCAGAGTTACAAAGCTCAATCGAAACTGATCTTGAAATAGCTCTCTTGAAATTTCTAAAAAATATATAGTCTATTACATATTCTTTGAAATTTAAAATGTGTTTGTCTTAAAGACTGGGATTGGGGCTCCCACGGACCATAAAACAAATATACATAAGAATTAAGCTCATAGAAGGAAGATGGTGGGAAGTAAAATAAAAACAAGACCTAGAAAGAAGAAAAGAGAAGTTATCAGACTTTGGTTAAACATTTCTATTCAAAGAAGCGGAGTAACTCGATGAACGAACTGATAAAGAAATAAATATGTGATCAACATAAACTTACTATGACGGTCTCTCATTGTTTTCACTTTCTTGATGGTGTCATTTTATTATCTTCATTAACGGTTACAGGAACCGTCTCAACTGTTTCTTGCCCCTTGGTTGTCAATTTGTCGATCGTTTTCTTAAACCATTCTTAAATATAATTTTTCATTGGTGCCACGTTGATCTCATGTCATATTTTGACGTTGAACAACTCGCCCTCCAAGTCTCGTAGATCAAGGGAAATATTGTGAAATGCCTCTTCAATGTCTTGATTTTTCATGGAGTAGTCCACTAGACAATTGTCTATGTCGTCCTCATCATATTCAAGTATACCATAAAACATTTCAACTAACAACCCTTTAAAAATCTCAACTTGTTCTTCAAACTGTTGCTTTGTTAGGAATATCGAGTTGAGAATTAATTTGGGGTATTGTACTTCGTTAGTACTCATGGGTAATTCTATCTCTGTGAGCAACTTGAATAGTTCTTCCCTCTTTGATATATCTTGGTTGCATGCTTGAACAATATTATTCAATTTTTTTATCTTTTCTTTCCAGCACGCATTCAACTGTTTTATCCTACTTGGGGAGGGCAGATCCTCCTCTCTTCTCCTTAGTTATGTCATGTTGGAAAGTATGTTTCCAAAGGTTAGTACAACATCAAGTTAAAAACCTTCTTCATTTTTTAGGTCGGCTTGCAAATAATCATGGAAGGCATGCGCCCTCAATCCAAAAGAAGAAATTTTTTTCGAAGTTTCCCATGCCTCTGTGATCAATGCCATTCTTTTTTTAATATTTATTTCCACATAGCTCATGGCTGATGTAAGTAGGCTTTAAGATCCTTTCAATTTAGAAGCAGGTGTGGTGGGTCCGACTATTGTCAAAGGACTGGAAAGAAGTGAAAGAGGCATTAAGGCGTCTTCCAGTTCCTTGATCCTTTCTTTCAACTTCGTGTTTTCTGCTTCAAGACCACCGATGGAGTCATCCAAAGAATCCTTGGTTGTTCTATGAATTTTAGAAATCTAGGAAGGCCACATATCTCTTAGGTCAACCTATGAATGAGATTTTCCTTTCTTATTCTTCATATCATCTTTCTCAATAATCAATTTCTTAGATTCCCTGTGAAATACATCGCTCTGAAAAGAAAATGACTCTTCCTCATTGAAGGTCTCATTCTCAATGATTTCCAATGATGAATTCTGATGGGCCACATTCCCTGGTTGATCCATTGTGGGAAACATCTTCTCGATATCTACCTCGAGCTCCATGTATTCAAGGGAGATGTTGTTGATGTCACTTTCTATGTGGTAGTCTTCTTCCTTTTACACAAGATTTTTCCTCTTTTTTCTCAGAGGAAGATTGTGTGAGCTCTCAAAGGGGGATTCTTTTCTCCTCCACCACTGGAACTAGTTTTCGTAACTTTCCTAGTTGGTTGGGCCACTGGAGCATTGCTCCGAGATGTGGTAGTCTTAAAAGTGACAGTTGGGGACTAGGCGCTCTTCTCGTTGGGACCCTTTCCATTCTTCTTGTAAAAATCATCAGTACTAAGTATTGTCTCCAAGTCACCATCATTGTGAGCAGGAGCGCCTAAGTTATTATATTCTTATTCACTCAGAACAGTTTGAATAAATGAATTGTTGAATCCTACTACCAGCATATGTTCCACAAAAATTTTGTTACGTTCAAACCCCTTTATCTTTTTAACATATTTCAGATTCAGATTGTGGAAGTGGTTCACAAACTCATCAATTTTGTTTATATTC
The DNA here is from genome assembly GCA_009831015.1 of Picea engelmannii. Lineage (NCBI taxonomy): Eukaryota > Viridiplantae > Streptophyta > Pinopsida > Pinales > Pinaceae > Picea > Picea engelmannii. The sequence goes on along the minus strand of ML801104.1, from coordinate 40,598 downwards.
CTGAATACACAGTCTCCAATTTTCCAAGGCAAGGGTATGAATTGTTTTTTATGTTTCTCATGGAAAAAGTGCAGCCATAAATTATACTTCCCTATGAATTCTGTAATAAATTTTTTATTAGATACACGGCACGAAAGAAAGGAGGGATTTTCCTTAGAACCGAAAATCATGATAACATTGTGATTTTCCATTTTCTCCAACGTCCCATTTTATCCAATAATTTATTTGCCTGGTTAGATATTTTGGGGGTATATTTTCCAAACAATAGTCCTTTAAAAAATGAAACGAAATCACTGTAAACTTCATAAAAATGTAAGGAAGCCTTTCTTGGTACCAGAAGGTAAATGGGGCAAGTTTACAGTTCACCCTCTTACATATAGACAATCTTGGAAATTGACGGTGAAATTCTATCGCAAACACCAAATAAGAATCCATAAAGAATTTCTTGTCTTTTTTGTACTGTGACAATTGGGAGGAGATTTTAATGGAAATTAGTTTTCCCTAATCGAAAATATCTTGCTCTTTGACTGTAAAATATAAGGTATAAAGAATCATGCAGGAAATGTTGGTAGTATAAAGAAATGGTTTTTTGAATGAGTCGACCTACAACCTGGTAATGTCTTCTGGGACATCCGTGGGATTCTCCAAGAACACAAGCAAGAGGTCCAGGCCATTGTCATGCTTTTTTCAGGAAATCCCTACAATCCTCTCCTTTGAAGGTAAGTGTTGGATCAGGGAGATTCAACATCTTACGGAACACTTGAGGTGAAAGAGAGATGGTAGAATGGTATTGAAGTTGAATATTCCGCTAACTCGGTATGTATTTCTCAACGCACCATGCAACTAGTTCCTTGCAGTCGAAAACCTCAGGGAAGCACCCTGCACAAGTAATTATGGATGTCCAGATCACTTCCTTCTGAGCAGAAGGGGATGAATAGTAATAATATGCTCTAGACCATTGAAATTTTTGGTCCTCACACCCAAAAATATTCAAAGTATCGCCATGGAACTGATGTCAAGTTGTTGCAGCCATAAGTTGACGAGAGTGTTCTTTTAATACAGATAATATGTGAAATGAGCGCTTGAGAGAGATAACAATAATATAATATTCGAAATACCATTCTTTAATGAAATTTAATTATAAATCTCCTCAAGCCCTTCACCTATTAATGACGATCTTTACAGAACCTGCATGATGAGTTATTAGCATTAAACCATACTAAATGCATATTGGGAAAAGCACGAAGGTGACGAGGACGAACGAGAGCAATTGGGATTTGGGAACTTTTGTGAACCCATGAACCCGTGGTTGTGAATGATATAAAATAAGCAAAGTGTTGGGAGCAATCATTCGGACTTGGATACAAGAGAAATGAAACATTTAGGAGCTCGGTACCCGAGACAAGTCTGACGGTCATAATATAGATCGTGGATCTTTGGGTGCAAAATGGATATCGTAGAACTTGGAATATGAAACCTTGAACCCGTGATTGCAAAAATGTTTAAGTATAGAATAATATGGTGTTTGTTCGGATGCATGATATGGTAGTATGGATGGATATGAAGATCCGTGAGTCCATGAACCCGTCGTTTTTGAAAAACGACTAAGTATAGTAACTAGAAAGGGAAAAGAGAAGGGAGAAAATAAAAGGGGAAATGAGGGTAGGTATAGAAGAGGGAAAAGAAATGGAAAAAAGAAGTTGGGAAAATAGAAAGGGGAGGAAAATTTCAAAAGAGGGAATTGATCTCAACAAGACTATAAAAATACAAAGTACAATACTCACTAGAATGGTGGCAGCTTTATCTCTGAGAAGAGATGTGACGGCTATGCTCATTCATAAGAAGATGAATACAATGAGGCTCCTAAGGCATTTTTATGATAAACATGAATGCCAAAAACATAGACATCCAAAAACCTAACCCTAGGAGATGAAGCGCCAATAGTCATGTGGGCCCTGTTGGGGTAAGTTAGTACATTAACTTCCCATGGTCGTAAATTTTGCATACAATCTACACTTTAGATGTGTGATAGCTCATTTGAAAGGTGTTTTATAGAACTACTCATTATGCCATCAAAATATAAATTCATCTATAGTTTGATTGTGGAAATCCAAGAAAACATAGTAGAGCCCCAAAACAGCCCTTGAAGTATAGAAAGATGTACTGACATGAAAACTTCCAAAATAAGCTAGTTGGAATAGGTGGGTGACCACCAACATCCACCTGGATGTTCTATAGGGCTTCGGGATAGACCTGTAAGTGCATAACCCACAATTACAATTAAATTTCCCCATTACAAAGAAACATGTTGAACAAAAAACTGTCAATATGAGCCAGTTGGAATTTGGAACAGGTGGGTGGCCACCAATATCCACCTGGATCAATCCTCCCCCCTAGGAAGCAATGGTCTCCATTGCGTTGAGTGCCTGGAGAAGAGGGGAAATTTTTTTCTTAATCTGAATCTCGGTGAGTTGCATACCTTGTTGGAGAAGTTGCATTGCTTGGTCTATGGAAGGTTTTCATGAACCTGTTATTGGCAGGGTTGAATCTGTTCCACCAACATGTTGTCTCTGGCATTGATGGGGCATTGTGTAGGCACCAATGTAGGTGAAGAAACAATATATGCTTTCTCTTCTGCAATATGCTTCTGTTGGATAGAAGGTGTTGAGGCTACAGTGGTTGTAATGGCCTTCTGTGCATCCTTTGAACAGACTGTGCAGAGGATGAATTTTGCAGTATGAGAGATTACCCTGTGGCACTGTTTTGGTGGAACAATATTCGAAACTACCTCCGGTATCCTATAGAGTTGACCCCCCATAGTAATAATCACACTATCGGGTCAAGACTCATAAACAACATGATGTTTCCACATATATGGTTGGCCCAAAACAACATCATGGACATCAAGAGGGTAAACATCACACACTACCTCATCCTTCAAGGGTTGGATGCCATTGGACAGGCGACATTGTTGGATGGCTGGGAGATCTCGTACCTGGTGAAGTCACCTGATGTTGTATTCTTATGGGTATGGTGTTGTCGACAACCCCAACTGTTTGACGACCTCATATGAGATGAGGTTCTTCTGGCTACCGCTATTAACAATGAAATGAAATGGGGTCCCCTTCACCCACATATGTGAATGGAAGAGGTGCTCCCCCTCTTCAAGATCTATTAGTTCTTTTGGTTGAATTTTTTCGGTCGCGACATTAGTAGTAGGGAATCCGTCGATGATCTATTTGTTTTCAATATTTTCTAGATCAGATTTTGAATCAAGGTTTGGCTCCTTGTCTTTGACCTCGGCCACCAATGACTGTTTTGAGAAACATTCATCAGTGTTTTCCCAAGGGATTTTGTGTAAATCACACCACTTCCCATTGTCATTCTTCGTCTTTCCTTTACCCTTCTTCTCCTGTGTCTTGGATTGGTTGTTGGAAGGATTTTGGTTAGGTTCATCTTTACCATGATTTGGTTGTTGCATATTTGCATACCTGAACTCCCATTTGTTCTGGTGCATAAAGTTCTGCTCGATTTTGACATCATATTGATAGGTAGCTCCCAATGATGAAATGTTTAGTAAATCCATTTCGACTTGGATGTACCTATGTAGAGCCCCACGGTATTTCAGAACCAGATTTCTCTTGGAGTCTTTGATACCTAGCTTGGTGCACAAGGTATGTAAAGTGTTTGTGAACTCTGACACTGTTTGGCTCTTCTCTTGCTGCAGTGTGGTTCATCTCACGTATTGGTCTTCATATTTATCAACAGAGTAGTATTGTTCCTTGACCGCATCCACAAAAAAATCCCAGGTGGGCTCAACCCCATATATTTCAGATTCCTCTGTGAAACTTTTCTCCCAATAAGTTTCTCACCAACTTTTAAAATGGAGGAAAGCCTTGAGGATTCCGAAGGTGATCTTCTCCCTATCGGAAAATATTTTAACAAAGAAATAACCTTCTAGCATAGTCAACCATTTCTCGAAGTCATCTGCGTATATATGACCTTCTGATGCAGGATCATTGCTCCACCTCATTAGCGCCAACAATCCATCACATCAACACACATGGAGGAATGGGTCCAAAGGGAAGAGAGGCACCAATCCTCTGATTTTGTGCCTAAATTTTAAATTTTAAATGCATAAATAAATGTGTTAAATGTTGTAAGGCTCAAAGAAGTCGACCCATGTGCCTTTGTACAGGTTGCATGTGGAGTTTCCTTTAATGGATGACATGTAGATAGGTTTAGGCCTAGTTCAGACTAGATGTCCATTGAATGTAATTGAATGCAATTCAATGCGAGTAGGTAGCTGGAGGGAAGGCTTGAGGAGCCCCTCTTTTGTAAAAATATCTTTTTTTCAAAATTCAATAGTGTTAGGAGTATGAGCGAGTTGAGAGATCTCAAGAGAGGAGAGAAAAAGTGCTAAAGACTCTGTTGCAATCTAGCCTTTGTAAATATTTGTACAAAAGAATTCAGATATAATACAAAGGATTTTTTCCTACATATGAAGTGTTTGTGTTCTTATGTGTGATGAATGGTTATTTTCTGAATGTTCTCTGTGTTTATTTATGTATCTTGTTAGATGAATGTATGTTCCCTTTGCAGGAATTAGATAGAATTTCCTATCTGTGGATTTCTGAGTAGTTCTGGGCTCTTAGGATTGTGCAAGGAGTGTACACTAGAGTATTGAAAACTCTGTGAAGCCAATGCAAGGAGTGCACTTGAACTCTGTTGCAAGTTTAGAAAGAGCATGCCAGGTGGGCACATCAGAACCATTATGAAGCTCAGAAGGAGTATTTCTAGGGAAGGACGGTCAGAGTTGTTGAATATTGTAAAGGAGATATACCAGAGTTACTGAATACTCTAATGGATCTGCAAGGAGTGCATTGAGCGAGCACAAGGAGTGCACAAGAACTCTATTTCGAGTTCTAGGAGAAGGCTTCCAGGAGGGCATACCAGAAGGTAAAGCTCAGGAGGAGTGGTTCAAGTCTGCACAGAGAGCACAAGGAGTGTGCAAGTGAACTTACAGATTTCAGGTTTCATGAGGTAGGTGCATGGAGTCCAAAAATCCATGCAAAGAGGGTGTAGGCAGAGTCATTTTTGGACTCATTTGTTTAGGAAAAACGGTTTGAGTCATTCAAGAACTGGTGTTGAGAGTGAAAGTTTCTCAGAGGAGAGCTAATCCTGAAGAAGTCCCATTATAGGTGTGAATTAGGCTAAAATTGAGCAAAGTGTTGAGGATTTAAGTCGGTGAAGCGCAAGGAGTGTGCCAGAGGCCAAGTATTCATAGTGGCAAAATATCACGAGGAAGAGCGTCTAAATTTCCAGGAGGGAAGAAGGATTGTGAAGGGAGAAAAAGGGCTAACACCCTTAGAAAAGTTGAGCAATTTCAAAGCTCAAGAGAGTTAGCATCGTCGTGCACAGAAAGGCCTATGTAAGGAGTATAGAAGGCAGAGACAGTCTGAGTCCTAGACTGTGAAGGAATCACAAGGAGGACTTATTTCAAAGTCTAAATCTCAGGAGGAGTAGCGTTTTCCCAAGAACGCAAGCAGAGGCCAACAGACATCCCTGCAGGAGAGAAACATTCGGGTTGAGCCCCTTTGAAGTTTTATAGAATTTCAAGCTCAGGAGATGTAGCGTGAGAAAAGGCCGAGCCTTTGAAGTTTATTGAAAGGAAAGAGCAGTCAACAGAGGAGGAGCTACAGTTATCGTTGGATCAGCTGTCGGAAGAAATCTGTACCATCATATCAGAGTCTAGAACAAAGAAGGAGAATGCATGGAGTATAGATCCCAACCGTTAGATCTGGGCCCAAGCAACGGTGACTGTCCAATCCAGGTAATTTTCCTGGTGGTTAAACCCCAACATTTTTAGGACTTCGCAAGTTCAGATTTTTTCATTTTTATGCACAGAGGAGACAAGTCTCCCGAAGTCCAAAATCAATCAGGACCGTCCATTTTCAAGGAAATGTGTCAATGGATCATGTGTATCCAGAATATCGACAGTTCAAAAGAACATAAGCACAGAGTATAGGGGACTCTCGAAGCTCCGAAGAGTTGGAGTCCATCTCCACCATCCATTTGAAAGGGACACATGTCAGCAGATTTGGAGGTCCGAAGGAATAAGGATAAGGCAAGGCAAGAAATCTCGAAGGGTCGGGAGCCATAGTAGATCTCCACCATTGATTTTGGTGGACAGGTGTCAACAGATCCATTACTCTGGAGGTATGATACTCCGAAGGAAACAGAGCACATAGAGTGAGAATACTTGGAGACCCACAGGCCGGAGCTCATCTGGGTCATCCAAAGAAGGGGACATGTGGCAACAAATTGTCAAGTCCAGAGACTTATCACTCTGGAGGAAAGCGGGGAGAAGTGCACAGGGATAGAGATTTGTTGAAGCTCCAAAAAACAAAGAATATCTTAGTCGTTCGTTGCAAGGGACACGTGGTGGGAGATCTAGCACTCAAGAGGATAGACAATCTGGGATATTTTGGGTGTGGTGTAATGGAACACTTGAATCCTGAAGGCATGAAGTGTTGAGATTCATTGATCCGAGGTAGGACAGGTGGCAGCAGATCCAGAGGTCTGACACTCCAGAGAAAACTGATTGCATCATTTTTTAGGACTTGTAAAGGCCCGAAGTTCGGATTCATTTCCAACCGCCCAATTGGGGAGGAAACGTGGTGTAAGATCCCACAGTTCGGGGACTTGGCACTTCGACAAAAGTAAATATTTTTGTAGACAGGGAGGACTCCCAAAGTCCAAAAGGAATCCTAGTCATTGATAAAGAAGGGAACACGTGGAGGAAGGAGAACTCGTTTGGTGTTTCAGCGTTGGGAGATACAAGGAGTTGTGTCATGTAGACAACCAACAGAAATAGTCAAATCTCGAAGAGAATAGTTCGGGATCGTCCATTCATCGGTGCCTGAGGACCATTGATCTGAGACTCGACGTAATTACTGTTTCAACAATCTGGGAGATTTGTGGAGAAGGCGTTGTGAGGAAATCATCGAAGCCCAGAGTGCGAAGGAGGAAGTGATTTTTCAATCTGGTGGGAGCATCAGAGCCATTTGATTTGCCTTTTTTTGGTGATCATCACTTTGCAAGTGTTGTGTGTGTTTGGACGAGGTCAAAAATCACCCAAGGCCGAAAGAAAAGAACCTGATCCATGGATTTTGATGCTTGAGAGTTGTTAATCTTTCCGCCTATTTCCATTTCGGCACTTCTCAAGATTCGTGCATTTGGAGGAGTTGAAGGGTAGGAAATTCAGAGATTGTCGAAGGCTGAAGCACTGAAATAGCACATTTTGTCTTGGTGCAAGGTCACAGCCCTCAGTCAAATGCTATTGCTGCCAGCGGAAAAGGGGCTAAGGTCAATTTCAAAATTGTAAAAGGAAATGGGCTTAGTAAAATACCTCTTGCGTCTTTTGTAGGACCTGTGCCTTAGGTGAAGGACATGTGCTTGATAATGGGAGCTCAGAGGAGCCCGAAGAGCCAATTCTAATCCTGATTTGAATGATCCTAGACCGAGAGTTCAAGTGGACCCCGGGTGAGGGAGGGGTCTGTATCACTTTCAAATATGGGAATATAAAATTTAAATTGTACCTTGAAGGGATAGTTTCCTCTAAAGTGGTTGCTTGATGAAGATGTGCCTGCTGCTATCGCCAAGCGTTGAAGGATGTGGGAAAAATTCTCCATCGTTTCGTCCCTCTGTCGTGTGAGAGATTTCTCAAGAAATAGGTTAATAGAATATTCCACTCCGATGTTTTCCTTTCTACCACCATAGAGGCTTTCTTGGGCGTGTGACAGTGAGTGTCCTCAAGAGAGACAAGCTCGAGACACAACTTGCTATACTCAGAACTCGTCAGGGAAGTGCACTGAAAAATGATCAAGAGAATCCTGCTCTAATACCACTGATACGGATTATTTTAGGAATGAAATGAAAGAAGAGATATTATAATGAAATACACATAAAAATTGCTAGAAATAGAGAAATACAAAAATACATGATTTCTATTAATGAAAGAAAATTACAAAGACTATAAAAATATAGAGTGCAAGACTCACTAGAATGGTGGTAGCTTTATATTTGAGAAGAGATGTGATGGATACACTCATTCGCAAGAATATGACTAGAATGAGGCTCTGAAGGCCTTTCTATGATAAACATGAATTCCAAAAACCTAGACATCCAAAAACCCAACCCTAGGAGATGAAGCACCAAAAGTCATGTGGGCCCAATTGGGGTAAGTTAGTACATTAACTTCTCGGGGTCATAAATTTTGCATACGATCTCCATTTTAGGCGCATGATAGCCCGTTGGAAATTTATTTTCGAGAACTACGCATTATTCCATCAAACTCTGACTTTGTCTACAGTTTGATTGTGGAAAGCCGAGAAAACAGTGTTTAGAGCCCCAAAATGAGCCTGGATGTACATAAACATGTACTGACATGAAAACTTCCAAAATAAGCCAGTTGGAATAGGTGGGAAACCAACAATATCCACCTGGATGTTGTGTAAGGATTCAAGACAGCCCCATAACTGCAAAACCCACAATTACAAAGAAATGTCCCCATTACAAAGAAACGTGTTGAACTCAAAATATTTAAGATGAGCCAGTTGGAATTTGGAACAGGTGGGTGGCCACCAATATCCACCTGGATCATCGAAGAAATTGACTTTTGAAAGAACCTTGAAGAATAAAAAGGGAAAGTAACAGTCCACCATTGATACTAAAAACATGTTTCCTTCAAAATTATCCTCAATTCATAGGGTTACAAGGGATGCATTGGACGTTTCCATAATTAATATGGAAGAGGAAAATCTTAGACTTAAGGAGAGAGTCAAGGAATTGGAAGCAACTATCATACCCCCACCTATATTGGCTACCCCAGTCACCATGATACAATATCACATAATTGTTCAAGGAAATCCAGTTTCAAATGTGAGAGTAAAAGGAATTTCAAGCTTAATCATTATTACTCGACACTTTTTCGAAAAGAATATAAAGAAAAGAATGCATCTCATCTTAGATTTATGGGACTTGGCAAAAAGCTTCTCCGATCTTAGGCTCATAATTCAAAATACTGAAGAATATTTGAATGCACATTTGAAGAACGATGAAGGATTCTTGACAGACGGGGTTGCTATGTTTATAGAAAAAGTATCGGCAATGACAGATCATAGTAGAAAATAGGAAGATTTACCCTCCCAGCGCCGCACTAAATAATTAAAGGCATGTTGCATTGAAATAATTAATACATCAAAGGGGTTGTTAAATCAATTGAAATAAATATCACAGAAAAATACTGAGGCATACTCAAATATTATTGTTTTGGATATTGCGGGCACCACTATTGAAGTTTCTTRTAGGGACCCAACCTCCCTAACCCCTCACGTAGGTARAATAATATATTTTCCATGTAATAAAGGTCAATATTAATAAGGCCTAGTAATAACAAAGAATTAGTCAAATGAAAGAAGATCTAATAGAAGCTTCTGCTTCTAGAAGATATTCCTCTAGAATGTTCTTTTGGTAGATAGATTTAGTATACATAGGAGTCAAGGGCATGATAAGTTTTTGTATTGAGAATTATTATAATAGAGCGTTGCTATGTTGGAGGTTGCACCCTCGAACAGGCAAGTGAACAATGTTTCTTATCAATAAAGGTATTATTTTGGTGTTGTAGTTTCATTTATTGTGTTGTTTCGCTATTATTCTCTGCAATATTTCTATTTTTGTCTATTATAATAGATCTGACACCTTACAAGTGGTATCAGAGCACTTTCCTTGGCAAAAAATTGTGGGTTATTTTTTTTCAGGGTAGAGACATATTCCAGCATCGTAAATCTACATATATTTGTCGTTCAATGCATAAATCCACTATCAGGGAAGCATACATGCAGGAAATACAAGTGGTACCTAAGCACACATTGTTGGCCACCCTTGTAAACCTTGTTGGTACCCCTTTGAGTAATAGCGCATCAGACAACACATGTATACGGATCGGCCTATATATCTTGAATCCCTCCATAGATAAACCAATTTTTCACCTGATTGTTATAGTTCCACCAAGAACAACACTCGGGAAGATACTCTCTAGTACTTAGGTTGTCAGTAGTATGGCTAAGGGCACGATATAGCCTCCTTATTTGGTGCCCTGAGATATTGTGTCGAGTACTATTGTTGGACCTCTCACACATATCAGAGAGTTATAGAATACGTGAAAACCTTTTCTGTAGAAACCCTGAATACCCTAACCCTTGGGACAAAAACACAAATAGAACATACAAGATATATTGTCGTTCAACTATTCCTCCTTCATTATCGTTGTGAAATTCCTACACATTTCTTCATGTTAATAATTTGGTTATTTCATCACTGCAATATTATTCAAATTGAAGTATAACTCCGCAGGAGTATAAAAAAAAAATATGGATCCTATCGGCACCATTATTTGAGACCTATCCCATTGGATTCCTCTCTTCGCCCTGATTGCAGTCATACCTATCATTTTTTATCAATTTTGTTTTTGCCAACCCAACCCCTTCCTAACACCCCTATTTGGCATCTATCCCATTGAATTCCTCTCTTTGCACTGATTATATTGGTACCAATCACCAACAACCCCTTTCTATGTGGTCCCACTTTCCCCCTGTCCCATTCCCATGGCCCACACTTGTAGCCAAGATTGGGAACAACGTCTCACTGCCTTAGACAAATCTCATGACCAAACCCATATTGATATTTCTTCCATTACTTCCATTATTGGTAACCTCAAATCTCGGCTTGGTCCACTCAAATCACTTCTCACATCCATCACTCAATTTACCACCATGTGTCAACAATGCCAAGACGCAGTGAAAAATTTGATCTCTGAGGATGTTTCTGAAGAATATATCGAGGATCTCCCTATGGCCGAGTCACCTGAACCCACTGACATGACTCCACCTTTTGACGCTCCAGAAGTTGAAATCGTTATTTCCCTGAATGATCTCACTGACTTCTCTACTCCCCAAATTCTCAAGCTAATTGGTTACATTAAGCATCAGAAGGTCATCATCCTCATTGACAATGGAAGCACCCAAAATTTTATTCATTTTCACCACAAGCATTATCCCTCCTATTACTAGCCCCTATTCTTCTCATATGGTCATGGTACTTAATAAATAAGGCTCTTGGAACATGTGTCATGACTTTCACGCCCTCCAAAAACTCACCATCAAAGACAAATCTCCCATTCGTGTCATTTATGATCTCTTGGATGAATTAAATGGTGCCCAGTTCTTTACTAAACTTGATCTTCATTTTGGTTACCACAAGATATGTATTAAAGAGGTATACATTCCTGAAACTGCATTTTGAACTCATGAGGGCCACTATGATTTCTTTTTCATGCCCTTTGGCTTGTGTAATTCTCCCTCCACTTTCCAAAGCCTCATGAATCACGTCTTCCATCCTTTTCTCTGTCATTTTGTCTTAGTTTTCTTTAATGATATTCTCATCTATAGTAAAATATGGACAACCCATCTTTCTCATGTGGATTGAGTTCTTAATCTACTCTCTCAATACCAACTTTCCCTCAAACAATATAAATGTTCTTTTGGAGCCTCAGAAGTCGAGTACTTGGGTCACATTGTTGGCAATATAGGTGTCAGAGTGGATCCTAACAAGATTGAAGCTATGCAGGATTGGCCTCGTCCTAAGAATCTCAAAAGCTTGCGTGGTTTTCTGGGTTTAAGAGGCTATTATCGCAAGTTTATTAATAATTATGGAAAGATTATGGAGCCTCTCACTGCTCTCCTTAAAAATAATTTATTCACTTGGACTCTCCCAGCTGATCAGGCCTTTCAAGCCTTAAAGGCGGTTATGTGCACCACTCTTGTCCTGACCCTTTGTGACTTCACAAAGACCTTTGTCCTAGAATTTGATGTTTCTGGGAGAGGAATTGGAGTATTCATTATGCAAGATGGCCTACCTTTGGCCTTTACCAAAAAAAAACTATCAAAGAAACATTTGGGCCAATAAATATATGAAAAGGAAATGTTTTCTATTATGCATGCAGTGGATCTCTGGAGCCCTTATCTATTGAAATGATTCCAAATTAAGATAGATCATCAAACCCTCAAGTATTTTCTGGAGAAATGTCCTTCATCCCTGAAGCAACAAAAAAGGGTGACTAAGCTATTTGGATATGATTATGAGATCAATTACATGAAAGGAAAAGAAAATGTAGTTGTTAACGCTCTTTCAAGAAAATATGAAGATGAAGGGTCCCTTTTTTCCCTCTTCTTCATTGTATCAGATTGGCTCCAAGATGTTTGCAAGGAATGGTTGCAAGATCCAAAAATTTCACGTCTGATCCAAGAATTGCAATCCAATTCTCCAATTTTCCCAGGGTACTCTTGGTACAATGATGATATTCGCTATAAAGGCCATTTGTATTTAAGTAAACAGTCAAAAATTAAATCCACGGTGCTTTATGAGCTTCATGCTACACCCACAACTGGGCACTCAGGGTTTACCAAAGCCTATGACCGGGTCAAATGTTCTTTTTTCTAGGATGGTATGAAATAGGATGTTCGCATTTTGTGGCAAAATGTGATGTTTGTCAATGCAACAAAGGAGAAACATTCAAATCCCCTGACACACTACAATCACTTCTGATTCCACCCGCTATTTGGAGGGATATCTCTATGCATTTTATTGTTGGCTTACCTAAATCGGGCAATAAGTCAATCATCATGGTGGTAGTTGATCGTCTTTCCAAGTAAGATCATTTCTATGCTCTTCAACACCCATTTACTGCCTCCATTGTGGCTCAAATTTTCATGGATCTTGTCTTCAAGCTTCATGACATGCCTCATTCTATTGTTTCTGATCAAGATCCCACTTTCACCAACAATTTTTTGCAAGAAATGTTCAGGCTACAAGGCACCAATTGCATATTATCACTGCCTATCATCCCTAGACTCATGGTCAAACTGAAGTTCTCAACAAGTGTTTGGAAACATATTTTAGGTGTTTTTCATATTAAAGGAAAAATCAGTGGGCTCAATGGTTACCACAAGATGAATGGGGGTACAACACTTCTTACCATACAGCTACTCGCATGACTCCTTTTGAAGAAGTATATGGAAAAAATCCACCCTCAGTTCTCTCATACATGCATGGTGTGTCGAAGGTCCAGGAGGTTTACCAAAATCTTACAGTTCGAGAGGCTATTATTTGTACCCTCAAAGATAATTTGTTCATGGCTCATAATCACATGAAGCAACAAGAAGATCAAGGTCACTCTGAATGTTAATTTGTTGAAGGAGACCAGGTGTTTCTTCGACTGCAACCTTATAAGCAGACTTCACTCAAGGTCGACCATTGTCATAAATTGGCGCCCAAAATTTATGGTCCTTATATTGTTCTCAAGAACATGGGACAGGCTCCTTATCAGTTAATGTTTCCCAGTCATTCTGATCCCAATCATGTTTTTCATGTCTCCTCCTTAAAGAAGGTGATTGGAAATAAGTGTCAAACTGAAACCAACCTTCCCAAGTTGGATGAAGAAGGCTCCATCTAGTTGCAACCACAAGCAGTCTTGGACCAGTGTGAGCATCCTCTCCGTCAACACACCATCAAGAAATTGTTAGTACAATGGAAAGATACAACTCCAAAAGATGCCACCTAGGATCCAACTACCATTCTGCAACAATTTCCTCATCTCAAGCCTTGAGGACAAGGTTGTTTTTAAGGGGGAGGGAATGTTAGGGACCTAACCTCCCTAACCCCTCACGTAGGTAGAATAATATATTTTCCCTGTAATAAAGGACAATATTAATAAGGCCTAGTAATAAGGAAGAATAAGTCAAATGTAAGAAGACATAATAGAAGCTTACGCTTCTAGAAGATCTTCCTCTAGAATGTTCTTTTGATAAATAGATTTAGTATGAATAGGATTCGAGGGAGCGCTACTCTGCTAGAATGTTCTTGAGAATTATTGTAGTGGAGCGCTACTCTGCTAGTGGTTTCCCGCTCAAAGAGGTAAGTGAACATTGTTTCCTATCAATAAAGGTATTATTCTGGTGTTGTGGTTTCATCTATTGTGTTGTTCCATTGTTATTCTCTACAATATTTCTATTTTCGTCTATTATAATACATCTAGTACCTTACAGTTTCAAATCCAAACTCAATATCAAATTCAATGCTCATGGGCAGGGAGAAATTTGAAGAGCAAGTTGAAAATTTGAAGAAATCATCATCCAGAAAATTTGATAGTATGGTTGAGTATACTTATGATGACATTGATAATTGGCTTGTTGAGTACAGAAATAAAAATTACATTGAGACTATATTGCAAAATTTATCTATTGACCATAGGGAAATTGAGAGTGAATTTTTAAGTATCAAATTAAAGCAATAAATAACCATTGCCCCATTAATGGAATATATTCAAGAATGGTTAAACAAATCTATAACCAAGATTGTTGAATTTCCAACAAAAGTGGTTACATTCGACCACATAACCGCAACAAGAAAAGATATAAAAGGCACATCATAAAGAAAATGAAAGAGAGATATTCCATCACAGTAAGTTGACACTGATTGCATACCTTCTTCCTTATCAGATTTTGTAGAGTTATATTTATTCTTTCATTGGAAAAGTGTAACCGAATTTTGATAACTTCATCCTTGTCTTCTTTCCAGATCTTGTTGCTTGTGCTCCATTCCATGTTCTTCTCTTCATCATATTTATTGTAAATATTTTTATGGTTCA
>ML801104.1:11823-22199 GCA_009831015.1 Picea engelmannii | reverse complement strand
CAAATTTTCTCATAATTCAAGTTATTAACTATCTTCACATGGTTGTTATGCAGGTTAATAACTATCACAATGGTGCTTGAATGGAGGGAAAGAGAACACGAAGATGATAATGCCACCGCCGAGAATCACCCGCAAACTATTGCTGCTTTAAGAGACTGTGGTCTCCTAAAGTATTTCCGCATACTGGGCATGAGAGCCCAAGTGTGATTGTTGGAACATTTAATCCGGATGTGGGATCCGGATTAGCAGGTTTTTAATGTCGGTGCTCACACATTGACGATTGATATTGAGGATATCTATTTCCTGACCGGGTTGTCGAGACGGGGTTCTTATGTCAGCTTGACTGGTAACCGCAGGGGAGGCATGAAAATGAGTGAGTATTGTAGACAGTATTGCGTGCCGGAGGCTGAACGACAAAAGGGGAAAGTGGCCATTTGGGGAGTTACTGATATAACTCTCTGTACCATTATGTTTACTATAGCTCGCATGGCAGGCAGTGCTACCCTGCATATGGCGCTACAGAGCTACTTTCAGTATGCCCTTGAGTGTGTTGAGCCCCAGGTCTTCAACTGGGCTGATGTCGTATTACGCAACCTCAAAAAACAACTGACCAAATGCAGGCAAGGAAATCTAAAGCAGTTTGGTTATGGATCATTGCTGGTGTCTTTCTTCTGCGAGAGGGTTCCAGTGTACAGACTTCAGGCAGATTGGCACTTCCCGGGTCCCAAGGATCCACGGATGCTACGGTGGTGCCAACTCATGACCAGACATGTGACAGGACCGATTGTCATATATGACGATCGCTTCTTCGACTGGCTCCAAGGCCAGGTTTTGATGATAGAGGATTATGCGTATGTCGGTTTGGAATTTCGCGGTGATCCTGACCTTGCTCTTCCCGAAGACGCACAGTGGGGAAATATTGGTAATAAGTACACCAACGTTTTAACTTTTTAGATGTTTTTGTATTTTCATCATATTAAATGTTTTTTGTTTTATGGTTTTATCCGAAAACTAATACCAAAATTTTGTCAATAACACAGATGTTGGGGCATATAGACCAGCGGGTAGTTCTCTTGTCCAGCGTCGAGGAGAAGTAGCAGTGCCAGTCCCCCAGTATGCCGAGGACTATCTTACAGTGGAGAAAAACTTAGAGGGTTTGATGACCGATGTTCCAGAGATGCCTCTAGAGGAGATCCCACGATGCAATCAGCGTCACACCGTGGGAGTCTCTGCCTCTATGGGTCGTTTGCTCCGTAGAGTTTCCAGGACCTTAGCGTGCTATCGTGAACATCATTAGTGATGTCACTTTTGTAGAAGCCAAGAGCTTCATTTTTTATATTTTGGTCTTCGGACATATTTTGTAAAAAAACAAACTTTGATTGTTATATATACATGGGATCTACCGGCTTACTTTACATTTGTGTACAATTTAATGTGTTTGATTTTATAAATGATTTAAATGTTTGTCCAATACATAATTATCTAAAGAATCTGTTAATGTATTAAGACTTCTCGGAATGTGTTGATATTCTATGTAATCAAAATGTCTTTCCAAGAGGCGAATCCACAAGTATACCCTTAATAAAGTAGGACTTCGAATAGAATATATATTACTGAGTTGTAGTACTACCAACTGCGAGTCAAGTCGAACAACCAAATGACGAATTCCTAGAGAGATAGCATCAACCAATAATTCGACCACGGCGCTATACTCTGCAATGTTGTTGGTTGCTCTTCCAAGACATATCCCTCATAGAGAGATGAGTTCATTTTTCGGGGCATAGATTGCCCAAGCAGCGGAAGCTAGGTTCCGGGTACTACGGCTAGCACCATCATCAAAGCCAATATAAGGTAGCGAAAACTCCGACATCTGGCAAACAAACACAATGTCACGTAAGGGTAGAGACCAGATAACGTTAAAAGCAAAACCAAAGTAACACACTCACTCAGTATGATACATAAAATACAAGTACTCATGCACAAATGACTCATGTGTAGTACTTCTTCAAGTACAACCCATTCCTGGGTTCACTCAAAGGCACACCATCATAGTCCACTAGTTCATACTCTCCTTTTTCTAAAACTCTGCTAACAATGTAAGGCCCACGCCACATTGGTTCGAATTTTCCAGCTCCTAGGACATCTTTATCTTGTTCATAAAGAAGAACAAGATCTCCTTCAGAGAAGACACGAGGTTTGACATGCTTGTCGTACTGTGCCTTAACACGTTTTTTTCTGGGCTTCTATTACAAGGGTAGCGTCACGACGAGTTTCATCTAATCGCATCAGATACAACAGACGTTCCTCTTCGGCAGAAGTATTAGGTAAGAGCTCTACAGCTAGCTTCAAAGACGGTATCTCACATTCTATTGGTAGAATGGCTTCCATACCATAAACTAATCGAAAAGGCGTGAATCCTGTGGCAGACTTAACAGACGTCCGATATGCCCACAACGCTGAAAACAACATCGTGTACCAACTGGTCTTATGGATTCCTATCATCCGTCGAATCATAGTTATAAGAACCTTATTGATAGCTTCGACCTGGCCATTGGCCTGTGGATAATAGGGTGTTGAGCTATCATGACGAAGGCCCAACTTCTCTGTAAGTTCAGACATCATATTATTTATAAAATGACTACCGTGATCAGTAACGATAGCCTGAGGAACACCGAAACGAGTGATGACATGGTTAAAAAGGAATAAGGCTGCGGTCTTTCCAGTATTATCGAATGTCGGCATTGCCTCGGCCCACTTTGTGAAATAATCAACAGCTACAATAATGTAACCATGCCCCCCGGCCGAGTGAGGGTGACATGTCATGAAATCAATGCCCCATTTAGCAAAAGGACCTACTGAGACGACAGGATGAACGGGAGCAGGATGCGACCGAATCTTCTGATTATAGGTCTGGCAGGCATGACACTTCTGAACAGCAGTAATGCAGTCAGTGAATAGGGAAGGCCAAAAGTAACCTGCACGTAAGATCTTTTGGGCAGTAGCATACCTAGACATATGACCACCACATGCTCCTGAATGGCAGTCATTCAAAGCTTTCTCAGCTTCGTCAAAAGTCAAACAACGCCGAAAGACAGATTCAATGCCTCGACGGTAAAGAGTATCGCCGAGGATAATATAACGACGTGCTTGATAACGAACACGACGTCGTTCATTACTGGACAAAACAGGCCGAAAAGTTTGAGTTTGGAGATATATAATGATATCTCCGTACCAAATATCGTCGGTATTGATAAGGAAAAGTGACTCGTCAGGTAACGAATCGACTGCTACCTTTTCCGTGGCAGTGTGGGGAAAATCACAAATTAACTCAGCGAAAACTAGAGATTTCTTCGATGTGGCGCGATCGAATTCCAAATCGAACTCCTGGAGAATAACAATCCACTTGGAGTACTTTCCCCCTAGCAATTGACGGGTCAATATGTGTTGCATGGGGTTACAGTGTGAAATCACTGTAGTCTTCCTAGAGAGAATATAATGACGGAAACGTTGGACTGCTTGGACAGCAGCCAAGGCCAGCTTCTCAACATGTTGGTACTTGATTTTCGTGGATGATAAATTTCTACTCAAGTAATAGATAACATGTTCATCGTGCTTATCATCCTCTTGAACGAGGACCATGCCTATAGTATACTCGAACGCAGCTAGATAAAGAAAGTAATCTCGAATATAATCTGGAGGGAAAAGAAGAGGAGCTTTTGTGAGGGATAAATTTAAAACTTCATAGGCGTTGTTAGCAACTTTATCCCAGACAAACTATGAACCTTTCTTTAGAAGACGTGTGAAACCTCGAGTAATCTCAGCATAATTCGGGATGAAACGACGAAGAAATTTTGCTTTCCCCTGCAAACTTTGTAACTGACGCAAAGAAGAAGGAGGAGGGAGATTAAGAATCGCCTCGACCTTGATAGGATCTACCCGGATCCCATGGCGTGAAACAATGAAACCAAGGAGACGGCCGGATTCGACGCAAAAGACACATTTATGAGGATTTAGGCGAATGCGATAGAATCGGCAACGAACAAAAATTGCTCGGAGATGAGTAGGGTGATCGACTCGACGTAAAGAATGAGCCGGCAAATCGTCCAAATAAGGTTGGACAAGATGCTTGATATCGTGAAATGCGTAAGACATAGCACGTTGGAACGTAGCGCCTGCGTTCTTCAGACCGAAGGGAAGTTTCCAGTAGGCAAAAGTACCCCAAGAACAAATAAAAGCCGTTTTATGCTGGTTCTCAGGAGCGATATTGATTTGATTATAGCCGGAAAATCCATCCATGAGGGAAAAGATTTCACTGCCGGCGCAATCATCAACGATTTGGTCAACGAAAGGGGTTGGAAAATTGTCCTTTGGACAAGCTTTGTTGATATCCCGATAATCAACACAAACGCGTATACTACCACCCTTTTTATCAATCGGTACTGGGTTGGAAACCCATTCTGTCAATGCCACGGGATAAATAAAACCGGCTTTAAGAAGTTTTTCAACTTCGAGTTTAATGGCTGCCGCTTTACGTGGATGGACAGGACGGAGGCGCTGCCAGACTGGTTTAGCTATGGGGTATGTCTTAATCTCATGAACAACGATAGTAGGGTCAATACCCGGCATCTCTTCGTAACTCAACGCAAAGATATCACGAAATTCTTTAAACAAGGAAGTATAAGTGACAATTTCTGCGGGAGAACACGAAGCTCCAATATGAACGTTCTCGACTATCCCAGGTTTCACTGAAATATCTATGGGCATCGTGGGTGAAATGTTACTGAGGTTCCCTTCCGCCAACACATCTCGTGTAGATTGGAAAACCGTGGATATAACAACAACGATCGACGGAGTCGAGATCCGCTGATAATTCTCAAGAGTCTGTTGTTCCAGAAACAAGATGGAACGATGATGCCCATCGTACCAAGGGGTGTCTTCCATGACGGACATGATCATCTCGTCAGTGGGAAATATGACATGGAAAGGATCAGGAGACAACTCGTCAAAATAAGAAGTAGAAGGGGTTGTCGTTTGAATGACTTGATAAGCGGACTCAACCGGACTTAACGGCATAACATTGCCGAAACGAACATGATCTCCAAGATCAGGGACTACCCAAGGGTCAACAGACACCGAAAGTTCATGAGGTACAGTAGAGATCATATTAACAGAAGCAATAAACGGGCGTGGAAGATCGGGTGGTGGTGGTATGGGGAAAGTACCCATTAGTGAAGAGTCTTTTAAAAGACTGACCCCGACATTCTCGTAACCCGGTGGGGTTTTAGCGATGAAAGGCACATTGCCAACGTGAGTATCAACATTAAAAAAGGCAAGTTGATCGACCGTAACCACTTTTCCTTGGTGAGGAAATCGTACGACACGAAAAAGGGTTGACATGACAGCACGCATAGAATCGACCCAACTTCGACCAAGTAGAAGATTATAATCTAAGGGAGTATCAAAAACTTCCACTTCCACCTGAACGGTCTTACCTTCCAGAGTGACAGGAAACGATGGTAGAACACCATAAGGCTTAAAACCCGAGCCATTGAAGGCTCGCAAAGTGTTTTGTGATTCGTTTAACGGGGGAGAGCCAATGGCTTTCCAACAAGAAAAAGACATTACGCACGTAGAGGCACCCTCATCAATAACAGTCCGACAAATACTCTTGTCGGATACCACAACTTGGATTTGAAATGCAAGCTGTGGGGGTAACCTTGGAATGTGATCATCCAAGTTAAAGACTATCAGATTCGTATCTGTTGGATCAATGCCACCTATAGCTTTCAACAGTGCCCTTCGTTGCACAGGACAAGACTAAAGGACTTCCAGGGCAGACATCGTTGAGGGTGCTTGGGCCAGATCTTCGACAATGCTATAGTTCTGGGCTACCCGAGCATGAGGATTGAATGCCGACTTCTTAACGACACCTTTCGGAGGTCGTAAAACTGTATCGAGACTCGGTCGTTCGAGATGAAGAGGACCGTTCGTAGGTGGATTGGGTGGAGAAGGTTGTACCAAATCAGGAGGTAAGTCATCAACCTTCTCCTTAGAAGGAGTATAGTCTTTAGCTCTAGTGGTAAGTGCAACATTGTTTTTCGTGGAATCACCGGTGCACATCAAAACATAAGATGATGTAGAAGTAGAGGGTTGGTTGTGGATGACCAACGAAACCTGTTGTTGAGACGGGAAGGGTTGAGACAAGACTGTCGGCGTAGAGGACTTGGGTGTTCCTTGAAGGAACTTGTTAACCTCGGCACGTCTCGGACAATCCTTCGTGTAGTGATCGTCACCACAGATAAGGCAAGGGTAGCGTGGTTTGCGCTTATCCCGGTCATCAACAGGAGGAGATTTGGTTTGCTCATTCGAATTATTGTTTTTACCCTCCTTATTCTTGCCTCTCCCTTTTCTAGACTTAGTCTTACCGGCCGATGTATATTGAACATCGTTCACTTCAGAGGTTTTACTGGCGGGAGGAGCAGGAGATGGAGCACTTTGTACATTAGAAGAATTGTATTTTGGGGTTGTAGTAGAAACGGAATGTGAGTGGATATGAGTGGAGCCAATCACACCATCAGCTGCATGTGAGGCAGCCGGAGCAGTAGAAGTAGTAGAAGTACCAGGACGGGGTAAATCAGGTAATAAATCATACAAGGTTCCCGTTTGTGAATAAACGAGATCTAGATATTGAGCACGACTAATAGCCTGCTCTTCGGTGACAACACCACCCATAGCAATGTCTTTACCAATTTTGTTTACAAAAGACTTGGTAAACCATTATGCCAGTAACTRATCAGGAAGCTCAAGTTTAATAAGACGTCTCYTCCGTTGCCACTCATGAATATGATCGGATATATGAGTGCCCGAKCTTTGTTTGAAGGAGGTTAAAATCTCGGTTCCRGTATCGTATCGAATCGGTAATTGGTAGTGTGTTAGAAAGGCCATTGCAAGGGTGTTGAAATCGAAAAAGAAACCTCGGGGTAATTCAATGTACCACTTCGCRGYAGCACCCGTAAGAGTCYGTTGAAAAAGACGCAATCTAATGGAGTCGTCCATCAAYGAGTTGGACGAACACCACAAATGGAAAGTCATGACATGATTATTAGGGTCCTCTCCYACCTTCCCATCGAATTTTGGAATGTCCGATGGAAGCTTTGCAGGAATAGAAGKCCATTGGGGAGAGTGACGAATAGGATCATTAAGAATCCTGGACAAATCYGGCAGGTCCAGAGTAGCAAGAAAAGGCAATTKCCGATTCACTTGAGGATACTGGTGACTTTGGGGCGAAATYCCTATTGGTAAACCAGTGGGACCGTATGCAGTCTGCCCCCAGAGGGAAGATCCTGGTTGATTTGGTGGAGGTTGAATTGGATAGTAACCCYAAGGATTTTGACCTTGTGCCYGAGTAGTGACTTGAGGTTGAGAAGTCTGACCTGAACCCCAAATAGGATTAGTCACACCTRGATACRGTTGGCCTGTAGTAGGGACAACTTGCTRCCCCCCATCATTTTGAGGAAAGTTCTGCATAAGTTGATTCCAATACTGGGCCAATGCAGGAGGTATGTTTTGTCCTAATGGTGAGGTTGGTCCCCCGATCAAAGGGACAGTTCCACCTGGAAGTTGTATACCAACCGTAGGTTGGTTAGTAACTGTGTTAAGTCCGGGCAAAGGAAAAGGAAACGTACTACCCTATCCACCAACAGGATTGTGCAAGTTTTGCGCAACAGTCGTGACAATGCTGCCAGGATTAGGATTGCCAGTAGGAAAGAGAGGGAGTGTCGGGATGAAACCGGGAATAGGATGCCCCCCAGGAAACTGAGGACCACCTGGAGAACCAACCGGAGTTTGTGGAGGTGTCGGATGGGGCACATTCAACGATGGGTTCAGCGCATGGTAACCAGGAGGTAAATTCGGATTAGCCTCAGGAGTTCATTGGGTATTAATAGGGGCAAGAGTAGGGGTAGGAATGCCGGTTTGAACACTCGTAGTATTTGCGAGATGGGCCATCTCGGGAGGAAGAACAAAATGATAAGTCGTAGTCTCGGGTGTAGTCTCTGGTTCAGGAGACACAGGAGGGTTTACGAGTTCGTAAACAAAGGATTCAGTACCAAACAAGACTCGTCGGAAATCACCTGACCCAAAGGGATCTTGGCCCCCTACACCATGATAAGGCCCAACGATTGATTCAGAAGATACAACAAGAGTTTCTCCAGAAAGATGAAACCGTCCTGAAGGTCGTTCACCACGACGAATGCGATAATCCTCTATAGTATTTGAAATTCGAAATTCGGCAAGAGGATCAGTAGGTTCTACTTGTGGGGGTGGTGTAAAAACTTCGGGAACGTCACTTATGTCCACGTGAGGTAGAGCAACAAGGGGAATTTCACCCGGACGAGGAGAGTCCTCAGGGGTACCCTCAGGTGTTGTCATATGCAAAGGTTCGGAAGCTTCCGGATGTTCCGGAGACAAACCTTGCATCCTACGTGAACGTCGCGGGGGAGCAATTGTAAACAAGTAATCAATTCCCCAACGAAAATCCTATGGTCAAACTTCGAGAAAAGAACAGCACACACTAGTAAACAAAAACTAGAAGCAATCACCAAGCAAACAATTCCTTCTAATATCGAAGCCACTAGTTGGTGATGAAATCCAACAGCGCAACAACGAGACAAGAAGGGGCGGGGCTAAGGTGGAAAAGTTACGTTGATGACCTACTTAACAGACTTACGCCCTGGTGCAAGCTCCCACACATAGTCGTGGGTATACCCTCCAAGGAGCCCGAGTGAGTTTGGCCAACGTCGATTCCAGGTACCGTGAAGACTTTCCCCTCCACAGTCACCTTGGGTAAGAACCTAGAGAGATAAGAAACTAAGGTCACCACAAACAATAATACTGCCTGGGGAAATAGTCGTTAGTCCGATCCACACGCAAGGGCAGGGTATCTAGCCCAAAACCAACTCAAAGGCAATGGAAATGAAACTCGTGATGTTTTACTCTGACCCAAATCATGCAAGGATATGATGAAATATAATTCTTTTCATTCGATGAAGCCTAGTTATGGGAGAGAGAAAACAATTTCGGAATCAATCTCAATACTATAATGCAAAGACAACACTCAATTTCCTTTCAGATTCCAACGCAAACAATCATATATCAATGAATAAGTTCCATATGTCTTTTTCAACAATTCAATACTCTTAAAACTTTGATTTTCAATGTTCTCGCAAAAAGAAAAAACAAAACTTGAAAGAAAACATGCAGTTCACTTTCCAAGCAGAACTCTAAATAATGAGAAAAGAAAACCAAATTACAAAGATCCAAACAAAACAACCCAATCCAAAACTTTCAATGAAAGCAAAAACAAAAGAAAACCAAGGAGCTTCTCAATGTAAATGAAAAAATTTGTCCTTTCGAACCAACAAGTACAAGAGAAACACCAAACACTCAACTCTCAACCAATCCCTGGTTCTCAGCCAGTTAGATACACTCAACTCCAGAAGTATGAGGGAATGAAAATGCCAACAACAGCTAAGAAATGAAAGTCAAGTTTCAAAGGCAAGAAAACACCTAGAAAACCTAGATCAGTTCCAGCAAGCAAATTGTAACAAAAGATAGGTAAGTCACTGATTTAACAAGCCAAAGAGGTCTAAATCAACATATATGAGTTATTGACAGAGACAAAATTTGAATTCAAAAAATTTCAAAAACTGTCCGCAGGCCAGTGTGGGACACAGTGCGAGAAATTAGAGTTCTCGCAGGCCACTTTGATGCAGCATGCGAACTATCCACACTGAAATGTATATGCAGAGTGCGAACTAACAAGGTTCTCGCAGGCTACAAATGGGCACAGTGCGAGAATCCCTGAAACTAATGAAAATTTTGAAAAAGAAAGTAAAAATCAATTTGTCTTATAGACCCAGAAGGTCTCTCAGGGTATCCTGAGGACTCAGAGACAGACAAATCAAAAGAAAAATGCCAACAGAGCAAATGGCCACAGAAAGTTCAAAAAACCAAAAATAAAAAGGGATAGGTCCCCAGTGGAGTCGCCAATTTTGTTATGGGATAAATCCGTAGGTGCGGACACTAACCGATCTCCCTAGATCCACCTGGTATCTAGAACAAAACAGGACAGAATACAACACTTTCCCTAGATCTAGCCTATTGAATGAACTAAGAGATAAGGATTATGGACATACCTTATGAATGCTCTCCTTAGATCTCTGTTTTTCCAAGCTTTGCTCCGATGCTCTCGTCCCGTCCAGATCACAACAAAACGAACCAATCGAAGTAAAGGCAGATTAACTTATTCAATGACTAGTCTATACATATGATCAAGGAATTATGTAATAAAGTGACATCATCTTTATGGGAAAGGG
>ML801103.1:131209-151071 GCA_009831015.1 Picea engelmannii | reverse complement strand
GATTATATTGAGAAAAAAATGAAGGAGGAGATACAAAAAGGAAACACTCGAATATATTGCAAGAAACAAAATAATACAGATAAACTCAAATTCTATTAATGGTTGTTTGGAATGTAAAATATTGTAAAATGAAAAGCACACAAGCTAGCTAGAATGGTGGTATCTTATCCTTGAATAGACATGTTTCGACTATGCTCATTCACAAGAAGTTGATTAAAAATATACCAAAAAAGACTTTTAACATAAAGCATCAATGCGAAAATGCTAAACATCCAAAACCCTAACCCCAAAAGATGAAACTTTGAAAGATTTGTAGGCCCTGATGTTGTTAGTTGATACATCAACTACCTGGGGCTGAAAATTTTGCATATGATCTTTGTTTGGGGAACTCAGTAAACCGTTGGAAAGGTATAGCTTAGAATCACACATTTTGAACAACCTAGAATTTTCCTTTGGCTATATTCTAAGTGTTGTCGCACCAAAAAACTTAGTTTAGGGCCACAAAATGCCTCGAGAAGTTTGGGAACCAAAAAAATGTAGAAAAACTGCCAAGATGTGGAACCATTAAGAATTAGTGGAACAGGTGGGTGGCCACCAATATCCACTCAGATCATTCCTCCCCCTTTGGAATAAAGTTTCCCCATTGCATCAAGTTCCTCCATTAGATATGGAAAATTTTGTTGAATTTGAATCCTAGTGAGCCACTTGCCTTAGTGAAGAAGCTTTCATGCTTTGGCGACCTGATAGAATTGGATTTTCTATTGGTGGGTGCAAATCATATTGGTTTCCATGATCCAATCAAATTTCACCTACTCAATGCAGTCAATATTGATTTTTGTAGGGGTGAAGTGCTCGGCTACATATGAAATTTCTAGGAAAGGTGGAAAATATGGTATAAGTTGTTCCACATTAAATACAAGGTGTAAGCCAAGGAAAGGGGGAATACTTGATTTAAAATTATTCTCACCCACAACCTTGGTGATGGTTTAAGGCTCATATCAGAGTGGTGGGAGCTTCTGATGGGGTCTCATGAGGTGCTCTTTCTACAAATGCAACCATACCTTATCTCCCATGTTGCTGTGTAATGGAAAGTCCCGAGGTTAATCATCAATACAACAACAAAAAGTTTAGACACTAACCCTTTCATCATCACCTTCAAGCAAGTGAAGTCTCACCTGAGATATCTAGAGGGGTTGCAAGAACCAAGGTTCTGTAGTGATGAGGGGAAGTTAGGCATTGAACATGTTCTTACTCTGTGCACCTTTTTCATCACTTAACAATTAATTATCATGCAACATACTGTGTGCGTGACATTATAACAACATATATGAATAACATATTTAGACTACTAATCTTTCACCATCACTGCGCAATATTAACAACATATTCATAATACTAAACATTCAACATATCACACACATATTATCACATCAAGACACAAGTTTTAACGTGGTTCACCCCAATCTGGGCTACATCCACAACGAATAGCTTCTTATATTAGTTATTCATATTTTTCTTACAATTGTGCATTGTGCTTACAAAAATATGCAATAGTAATCATTACTCAAACCTCCCTAGTCATTTTGCTGCAGTGCGAGCCTAACCCCGAAAACCTCATTCATAACATCTGAATACTTAGCTAAAAACTAAACTCATGCACAATGCACCATAACCTTTCATTCTTCTTCGAAAAACTCTATCTACCTTGACCCTTTACATATTTATGCATCAAAATAGGGTTAAGCCCATTACAAAATGTCCCAATAACCCAACGACCTATAATTGTTTTTCATGTTTTATGTGTCACTCCATTTCATTTCCTCATATCGCACACTTTGACTCCTTACAGTTCACTCTTTTCGCGCGCTCTGGATCATCTTCTAATTTTATTTTATTCTTTGACTTATTCTGGCGCAAATACAAAAACATAACGAAAACTTATCCAAAATGCTTACCCAACAGGCCCCCAACACTCACCTATGGCTTGTCCCGAGCCACTCAGACCTTCTTTCAGTTCATGATGAACTTTTTGAATGTCTATTTTTTTGTTGTGGCCTTCTTCTTTACCTTTGTCTCCTTTTGCAACATTTTGTCGACTTTTTCAGTAGTAGCTCAAGTTTGCATCTTCTCGACACTTTCTTCAACAACCTATTTGATTATACCTAGAGTGGCTTCCAAGTCCTCTTTCACTATGTATGATTATTCTTGTATTACTTCCATCTATTGCATGTGATCCTACTAATCCACCCTTATCTGATTCATTTTTGAATACATCTTCTTGTTCTCATCCACTGATGTTACCACCTCTGTTGGTGGTAATGTGCCCATTACTGCTTTTAAATTCTATGTCTTTTTCTACGTAGACTAGATCTTGTAGATGATCTCCTATTGCTCCCTAACTTCAGTTAGTTGCATCCAGACACTCATGGTTTATACATAGAGTTGAGCACATTTTACCTCTAGGTTCTTTATTCTCTCCACAATTGTGGTCATTGCTCATTACCTTTTCTCCCTTTCTGGTGGAGTATTCGGTGTCATGCATGCTTCTAAGTCAACTATACGTGCGGGGAATACTTGAATAAATTCGCTTATCTTTATTACTTGTTCTTAAACTAGGGCCTCCATCTCTGTCCAAGCCTCTGGGATTTCTTGGTAGACCTTCTTGAATGCATGCTACATCCTTTCAAACTTATGCACGACTTCATCCCACTTCTGCTTGAATTTGTTTTAGTCCATATCCAAGGCTACATTCTCAGTTGTAACCTTAAAAAACTTGCTAGATGTCATTTTTGTGTGTGAATTCATCTCTTGCGTCATGCTCATATGCAATTCTTGTAATACATATGTTGGCAATTGAGATAACACTAAGTCAATGTGACCTAGTTCCCTTGCTTATTCCTGCATCTCTATTGTGGGGAACTCTACCACCCCTGTCGCTAACTTGATCAATTTTCATTCACCTGCTACCGCTAATTACTAAGAGATTGTTGGTCATGTCTCCCCATTCTTTTTAGTTCTTGTTGTCTATTCATCCTATGACTATCGCAATGGCGTGAGATTTGGTACTTCTAGAAATTGACGCAACTCAACCATCTTCTCCTGCATCTTCCTGTGAATTTATTTTTGTTGGTGTGTCACACATTGAAATGTGTTGTCCATGAATTCTTTAACTTGATCATCCTCTTTCAAGGCTTGTATGGCCACTTCCTTAACGAGTTTCATCTTCATCCAATGTAGTAATGATTTCCCTATATATTGTTCCTTCTGCTTCTTATATGTGCATGGAGTTGTCTTTTGCGTTGTTTCTTTTGTGGCATTTCATTTTTTTTATTCGGCTCCTTCTTCTTAATCATCATCTATCTCTTGGAATTCTGGTTTTTGTCTCTCTGAGGGCCCTATTTTTGTTGGTGGAATATTCCACTCGTCGTCCCAATCTACCATGATATGGTCGATCTCGTCCTCAGTTAATATATATTGTGTGGGTAGACATTGTTGATTTGGGTCCTTTTTTTCTTATACATACATATGGTGACACCCTTCCTTAAAGAGCGCCACTACCTTATACACTTGGAAAAACTGTGGTGGTATGCATAATGTCCTCTCGATGTTGTCTCTAATGGTTTATTTATAAATATAAAAGGAAACATTGTTTTCCACTTGTCACACCTTGTGTGTAGTGTACCACAAGTTCTAATAACGTGTAGCTAGACATGGCTTATCCTTGACGATCAAACATTGTGTGTCATTTGTCTCCCTCCATGCTAATAGTGAAATTAAAATGAGTACTAGGCATATTGGAACTCAGTACCCTTATCTTGAGCCTTTTCATAATAAATAAAGAATTGGTTTAGTGAGAATGTCACCCAGTTCATTTGTATGCCCTCGACGCATGTTTCAGTTGTCGCTATGAATACTGTTGGGACTTGGTATTTTCAACACTTTATTAACAATTTACAATCTAAGGCTTGTATCACAAACCATATTTTCGAGTCACATATTCTTGTGACATATAATCTACATTGTCCTCAGAATGTATGGAGCTTCTCCTTCATTATCTCAAATAGAGTCTTTCATTCTTCTTGTCGAAAAACAACAACGAGGGATCCTTCCCTTGCGGTGGTAGAAAGATTATGTGCATTATTGGGTTTGTATTGATGGAAACTGGCCCATTGAGCCACAAGTATCCCCAATGCACAAAAATCAACAACATTTTGATGCAGGCATTAATTTTTGGGCTCCTCTTGAAGTGAGTTATACTTTCTTTATGCAACCCTGTAGCCCAAATCTATGGCTCTATGAATATCATCTATGTTTCAGAACTAATACATTTCTTCAAGTACTTGCTTGGAACTAACTCTCGAAGTTTATTTTCATTTTTAATGTTGAGGTCAACATACTTTAAAGTAGGTATCGAGCCTAACATCGTGTCCCCTTCCACAATCACTCCCTCTGGAATCTATGGCTCCACAAGTGGGTATTTCACGTCTTTCTGTAAGTTGACCATTTTTGTAGATGTATTTCTCGGTGATATATAGTCCCTAGGGAATCTCAATGCTGAGGAGAATCCCTCTGTTGTCTTTTAAACTATAGGTGTCATTGTTGGTTGAATGCGTTGTTTCTTTGGTATTGCTGATGAAGACGCTACTTTATTGGGTGGTGTCATCTTCCTATGCATCTGTTCTCTACATAAAACTAGGCTATGTAACTCAACTCTAAAACTTGGCTCTATAAATTGGCTCTACAACTTTGCTCTTTATGTGAATTGTAACTGAAAATAGCCTTCCCCTGTCAACTCTTCACTTGCATTTATACCTCCTCTCTAGTTGTTAGCTTCCCTTCACACCTAAACTTATTGTCTAATCCACTATTTCTTTTCATTCATTAACTGTCATAATGATTCATTAACTCCTTATCTTCGGTGAATTATTTGTTAGATTCAGCAACCTGTCAAAATATTCTGGCTAATCTACGTTTATGGTTATGCGATGCCACTACTTCATTGTCATGGTAGCTATTTATTGTACGTCCCATCATGGATTGTCTTAAATTATATTAATTTTTATCTATGCAATCTCTTCTCTCTGTGTAAACTTGCGTACTTCATATGTGTTCTCTTCTTCTTTCTTCCTTGCGACATTTTCCTACTTTTCCTTTTTACTTGTTGGGACTCTTCAATTTTCGACTTCTTCCTTGAACCATTTTATTTATTTTTCTTCCTTTTCTTCCTATAGTACAATATGATACAATTTATATGGTACATAACTTGCATAATTAACTTAGTGTGCGGAAAGGACGATTGTCCCTGTACAATTTCATCTAACTCCCTTTCACTAGTCCTTCCATGACTTGTCCATCCTACTGTTCCAGATGAACAACACCTACTTATGTCATGTATCTGATCATGTATGTCCCTAGCTAGTGTGTACTGAAATTTCCATGGTGATGTAAGAACTTATTTTCATAGAGAAGTACTAACTATCTTATATGGAACTTCTTCTACTTGATGTGTCTGTCATTCCATGCCTTTTAACGTACCTTCTATACTTGCTAATCGAACCCTGCAACAAATCAGTCTTCTTCTAATACTAGTAACTGTGAGAGTCTTTCTTCTATTTCATTGGAATCCAACAGGTCTGTCATCATAGTAGTGCGTAGAATCAGTACAAGAAATTCCACGTGCATGCCTGCTTCTTAACCATATGCTAGTCTAAAGGGTGTCTGACCTGTCAACTTATTGCATGTAGTTCTATAAGCCCATGGTACCGCAAGGATTCTTAAGTCCTAGTCATCTCATCCTACATTAGATACATTTGTCAATGCATTCTCCAATATCTTATTGAAGGCCTTCACAATTACATCTTCTTGAGGGTGATACAAAGTGCTCTTTCGATGTTGAATATGGAACTCTTATGTCAATGTTGCAATTGTCTTGCTCAAAAAGTGAGTCCCCTAATCGCTCATAACTACTTTAGGACACCCAAAACTTGTAGCTACGTTCTCAAATAATAACTGCATATCTTTATCCATGCTATAATATGTAACTTGTGTTGCCTCTATCCATATTTTCAAGTAGCCTATTTCGGTAATTATGTACCTCATTCCTATTCTCCTCATTGGTGGATTAATTGGTCTGATAAAATCCACTGCCCATTTGTCAAATTCCTGCAAGGTGACTTGTGGATTCAAAGTCATCTCATCCCTTTGCGATGACCTTCCTACTCTCTTACAAACATCATAGCTCTGAAAATATTCCTTAGCATCCTTATGGAGGGTGGGTCACCATAACCCTGCATGTAAGATATTATGAGATGTTGCCTTTCCTGCATAATGACCTCCTACAATTTCATCATGTGCCTCTGCTAGGATCATTGGTCTTTCATGTTCTAATACACATTGTCACAATATCCCATCTATGACTAACTTATAGAATTTTTCTACAAGCAATTGATAATCTGTTGCTTTAACCACTAATTGCTTTTTGTTTTCTACCGTCATGTTGGATGGGGTGATTAATGTACTAAAAAATTGAAAAATTTATGTAAAGTGGTCATATACCATTTGAACTAAAAGAAAATGTGCATATGGTAAACTATCATCTAGGTTCCTTGTGTCTTCTATTATCAGTTATTCACAATAACCTCGAAATCATACTCTTGGAACATCAATAACCATTTGCATATTCTCCCCCCCAACATTGGCTTGTTCACTAAGTATCTAAGTGTAGATTGGTCTGTATACATCTTGAAAAGGAACCCCAACAAGTAGTGTCTAAACTTATGCAAGGGATAAACCATTTTCAATCCTTTCCTTTCTATCTTCGTGTAATTATTCTCAGCAATCGACAAATTCCTGCTAGCAAAGGAAATTGGATGGTCTAACTCTCCCTCTCCTGGATG
The DNA here is from genome assembly GCA_009831015.1 of Picea engelmannii. Classification (NCBI taxonomy): domain Eukaryota; kingdom Viridiplantae; phylum Streptophyta; class Pinopsida; order Pinales; family Pinaceae; genus Picea; species Picea engelmannii. Next base: position 144,175 of record ML801103.1, on the reverse strand, counting down.
GGATAACACTGCATTGAGCGGTATTGATGATGCATCCACATGAACGTGAAACTCTTTCTTCCAATATGGGAACACCAAAATGGGTGCAGTTACCAACTACAACTTCAATATGTTCAGACCCTACTAACATTCTTATTTCCACTGAAACTTAGCTTCTTTCTTTAATAACTTTTTCATCGGAGTAGTAATCTTCACATAACCTTTAATAAATTTTCAATAATATCTGGTATGACCCAACATTGTTCTCAATTGTCTTACTGATGTAGGTGGTAGAAAATTAACAATCACCACTATCTTAGGAGGGTGAACCGACAAACCTTTCTTGCATACCACATGACCTAACAATATCCCAAACGGTAGACATAAAATACACTTCTTCAAATTTAATGATAAATGATATTGTCTACATCTATTGAGCATCAACTGCAGAGTTTCTATGTGATATTTTAATAAACTAAACACAGTCTAATCATATAAGTACACTTCAAGAAACTTATGAATAAATTCCTTAAAGGTTGTGAACACTACTCTAGAAAACACAACATGTGCATTCTTTAAAGCAAACGATATCACTGTGTACAAGAAGCTTTCCCATTTTGTTACAAATGTCATCTTATGTTTGTCTTCTGGCACAATATTTATTTGATGGTATCCTGAAAATCCATCAGTGAATGATTAGGCCTCCTGCCCTGCTATGTTTTCTAACACTTCTTCTATAAAGGGGGTCAGAAGCAGATCATGCAAACAAGAATCATTCAACTTCCTTAGGTCTACAAAAATACTAATACCCCCTGTTTTCTTATCTTGAACTACCATTGGGACTATCCATTCAAACTCTGTGAGTCTCAATGATACTGTCTTCTATCATTTTTTCAAGCTTTTCTTTCAATTTTTCCTGGTACTTCTCATTCAACCTATAAGGTCTCTTTCTTACTAGCTTAGCATCTGGTTTTAATAGGATCTTCATTTCAGCTAATTCTACAACTATCCCCTTCATCTATAGAAAGTTGATGGAAATAGATCTTGATATTCACACAATAGGTCTTTAATGTTTTCAATAGTCTCATTGTTCCAATAGTCACCAATATTCATGAACTTAGGTTTCTCTTTTGTGCCAATATTCACTTTGTTCACTCTTAATGGCTTCACATATGCATCAAATTCGAGCTCTGGAACTACTACTATGCACTCCCCTTCATTCTCTAGTACTTTCACATTTATTGGGTCTTATTCCTCTTGAACTTCTTCAATAACATTGTAACATTCTAGTATTTCATGGACTGTCGAAGATCTTCTATGCACACTACATACATGTACTATTTCTATCTGATCTTCTTCAATAAAAATATTACTTTCAATGACTTGTAAATATGCATATACTAAAGGTGACTGTTATCGCACAATTTGTACTTGCCCAAAGCCAAAGGAAATTGGGTACTAAATTAGCATAACAAGGAGGATGTCATATCATTGTCATCTAAACAAGACACCTCTTTCTATTTAGGAGTAGTACCCCAGGGGAGATTTCCCCAATGACCTGGGGGTTTGAGAAGGCTAAGGAAAAAGTATCAAGAAAGTACCACCCCTCTCACAGGTCACTCTGATCAAAAGTTCCAAAGGTTTTAATGAGATTAAGAAAAGTAATATTTAAGTGTACTTGCCCAGAACAAGGCAACAATAAAATATGTTATTTGCAAGTACAATATGATATTAGTGCTTCATAAAATCATAGAATTTTGATAAAATGAACAAGATGATATAAAAGATGAAGGAACAAAAGTATTTATAACAACAATATGTATTTAGCAATAGCTTCACAATTATGCCTCAATAAAGATTCAAAAATGACAAGAAATGATAACATAAACTTGACAAAATGATAGTAATTGTCTGAAGCAATGATAGCAATGTATAATCTACTTTAAATATTGCTTTTAAGATGAATTTGCTGCTATTATAGATAGTTGTAGACATATTTTGCAATAGCAGAAAATTAGTTAGTAAGTTAGTCTAATCTAAATTTAGAATTAGTTAGTAAAAGTCTTAAGGTAGATGGTATAATAGTTGTTTTAGTCAATCAATCACTTGAAAGGTACGAACTAGTTCCTTTTAGGGTAAATGGAGTCAAAGTTGCAGTGGAAATTCTTAGAGGAAAAAAACAAATGATAGTAGATGAGGTAAAGGAAAGGGAAAATGATTGAGGTGTTAGTAACCTAAGGCCTCAATATCTAAAACCTTAGAAGGAAAAGATGCTAGAAAGTAGGTAACCTTGGGCCCTAGCGATTTCCTTCTTCTTTAGATCAAAATTGAAATAAATGTATGAAGCTTAATGAATCAATGATACTAGAGTACGACTAAGGTAGGGCTCTAGTATATCCTTCAAGGGAGGTGCTCTCTAGAAAAATCTAGTAGGTGAAGAGTTATAAAGAAAAGGACAATAATGTGTGATTTTCTCCTAGGGTTTCACACTAGCAAGTTCATAATCTTAGAAATGAACAAGTAAATGCACTGTAACCATTCAAAATAAAGAAGGATTGCAGATTTCTACTTACTTCATCAAGAATAATCTAGCTACAAACCCTAGTTGAAGACTTTCCATCATGAAAATGAAAAAATACACCACTTAATTTCAACCAATAAGCCTTAAAAGAGGCCAAATTTCAAAATCACACTTGTGTGAGTGAAAGATCATGAAAAAATGAGTCTTAACTCTCTATTTATGCAATATGAATGACCTTTAATTACATTTTAGTTCAAAAAAAGGCCGACATGGCCAGTTTACATCAAAAATCCAGTTTTACATAAAATTAACAATTAAAACCCTAATTTTGTCTTTAGGGATGATGTTGTGCCCCTCCTAGGGTGACATTAGGCCCCTTCATGGAAAGTTAGGCCTAAAAAGTGAAACATTAGGCCTCAAAAGGCCTCAAAATATGTCACACGTGCCAACCAAGCCATCCTCATGCCAAAACCCTAATTGGATGACGTCAAGGCTCAAAATGATGATGTCATGGGCCTTCAAAGGCCAACTTCATGGTGGGAGGGAAAGACCCCCCTAGGTCCAGGCCTACCAAAGTGCCTCTGGTGGAACATACTCCTTTTTCTCTTGTGTAAACCTCTGGTATCCCTCTGCCCCTGCCTAAGGTCACAACATCTATCTGGTGGGATTTTAGCCCCATGGAGGTCCGAAATAATCATCTCCCCATATGTACCTATCCATCGGGCATGGTCCTGCAGCAAAAAAAAGTACTCCCTCCATGGGATCATAAGTCACAAGGATCATAGCAATGTCAATCACATCTAATAATCAAGTTACCCAACCATGTGCATCAAGCCCCCTTTTACCCAGACAAATGCTCAAAGAAGTTATGCTATTTGACAAGCTAGGTGTGGAGAGGGTCTCAGGATTTCCTATTGGGATAATCCTCCTCAGGTGTGGGGTGTTTCCCAGGTGAATACCAATCTAGGTCATGCAAATGTATGATATGGTGTAGGGAATGTTTGGGCAAGGGGTGCAGTGATGATAGGGAAATGTAGGTCTTGCATGTGGGTACCTCTGTAATCTAGGATCTCACCTGGATAGTTTCTTCCCAATGGATAGTTTCTGTTGGTGAGGTGGCACTTGAGCCATTTGGCTCTACCTCATGGTCGTTGGTGTTGATCGGGGTAATCCTTAGGGGTTCTATCAGAGGATTAAGTGGGGGATCTTCCTCTAACCTTTTCATATCCCTTCCAGCTTCTTCGAACAATAGAGTACCCATCATTTGCACTTTCATTTCTTTCGTTGCTCTTCTTTCCTTTCTGAACCTGATGACTTCTTGAGAATAGTGCTCTATGGTTTCAAATTTCTCATCCAGGTACATCGCTTTGAAATTAGTCATATTTAGGTTGGCCATTCTTTGTCGTACTTCCTCCTAGTCCTAGGCACCTTTAGGAAATATTTCATCTTCAAAATTTTCATTAGCATACGGCTAATAGTAGGATACCTATGTCACGTGTTGGGGAACTAAGCCCTTGGGATCATGCTTGAGAAAGTGACATGTATGAAAATGATACTAGATTTGATTCAACCCCTCATGTTTTGCCTACATAGTGTCTCTGACCATGTAAAATCCTATGTGGAAACCATAGGGAATGAAAGCTCTCTTCTTGTCTTTGACTAGGGAGGCATTGTATCCTTGCAAGATGGTTTGGTAGAATATATCCCCCAAAATGAGGCGATCCAGGACATGAACATGGAGAAGGTGGGGTGCACTGATAGCTACGAATGCTCTAATATAAGTGCTAGTTTCTTCAAAGTACCAGTGCCAAACTTTTTTTATCATCTTCTTTGTCGCCACCGAAATCTGAGGGCACTCTTTTCTAAATATGATGAAGTATACCCTGGCTAGGAACTCATTGCATATTAAAGCATATGATATATTGTATCTATTTTCCCATAATATGTTGAAATAGACATGTACAGGAAATTCAGAAATATTCTAGCTCAGATCCATACTTGCAAAAATGTTCCTTGTGCAAATTACATACAACAAGTAGGATTCCATGTAGAAGGTCGGAACGTCTCCTTCTTTCGGCGACTGGGCCTGTGAAATATTTATACTGAGATGACTGGAGATAATGGCTCCCCAATTGAAGATGATCCCCAAAATCACCATGGTGTATGCCAAGGGAATCCATGCCTCTGAAAATTTGGAGAAATCCTTTCTCCATATAGCTGAAAGATTAACGCCATCAGAGACATGTACGACTCTCGGATATTTACTTTTTTGTACCATTCAATTCTTCTATTTGTGAATTTCTTGTCTTATTTCCACCAAGAGGATAACAATTGGTTGGTATCATGAACCTCGTAGAACTTGACCATGAAGTTTGTGTTTAGCCTTTCCTCCAGGTCTCTAAGTTTGTAGTACTTTTGCACCTCTACCAGAAGGAAAAAACCAACACACTCGCCTTAATCATTGTTGATGGTGCACTTCACCTTGTCGGCATGGTCAATTATCCATCCCAAGGTCTCGATGCAGGACATAAATGGGGTCTGGCTAGCCACCCTATGCAGATTTGACCTCTGAATGTTTTGAAACACCTCATCATCCAATATTTAGACATCCAAATTTCTATGAGGCGTGAAATTAGGGTAGTCCTCCTGGATAATTTTGTTGTACAGGTCACCCCAATGTGGGAGCACCACTTTAGACCCTGTGATTTCCTCTTTGTCATCGAACGCCGAAGGTTGGGTAAACTGCTTCTTGGTGTATGTGCGGATAACTCATTTTGTATTTGAGGAGAAATCCATCTCCCTTACAACGCTTGGCATAGATCCTTCCTCGACCTCTGGTTCCTTTAGTTTTGGTGTCCTTGGTGAGCGCCTAGTTGTTGGAGTTCTTGGAGGCATTTTCTATAAATAGACAGAGTGAGATACCAACCTCTACAAGTATTATAGACACAATTGAAAATGTAGAAATGATAAAGACAATGCATACCTCTTTCTTGCACAAGATTAACCTAGTTTAGAGTTAAACATCGGCTGTAATCTCTTCGACGTGTTCTCTCACTCTTTCGACTTCTCCGGGGAATAAAAGATTTGTACAAAAAATGACGCGTTTGAATATGTATTTGTAATTTAAACGAAGAGCATACCTACCTTGTCGCATCAGTTCTTAAATTCAAGGGTGTAAATGCACCCTGCAAAATCCATCATTAAATCTGAACCATGCTTAGGATTAAATGCAATGTAGACTGGTGGCACAGGAGTGGGTTACTTAGTTGTTCATCGACGGATTAAAACTTCTATTGTTTAATAGGTGCACAGGATATTAATGTGGGTTGAACGAAACATTAATTGGTCTCTTAAATAACAAACTATTATCTTATCCCTTTTGAAAGTATATGATCTAAAAAGGATCCAGAGGAGACTAAAGATAACTCATAATTCACAGAAGCAACTCAGGAAGCTCAGAATGGCCTTAACAGACAGAGAAAGGAAAACATTCAAATTTCTTAAATCTTAGTGAAATTGGCATCATCACAAAGAGATCATTGCAAGCTTTCCAACGACGTAAACGACTCATCAAATAGAGTTAAGGATCAAAAGATATTTGCGGTCAAAGTTTTTTTCAACCTAGCCTAGTCAACAGGGATGAGTCGGCATCGTACTACTAACGTCAGTACCAGTACGGATGACATCATCATTCATACAGTATAGGTGGAACATGCATAGAGTGACATGTGTCATGTTTACATTAGTATGATGTCATCATGGTGATGTGGAAGCACCAGAGGCTTCCACATGTCACTCATTTTTGGAATTTTGGGGCAAATCCGTGACCAATGAAAAGGTGCTACGTGGCATTCCGTACAACCACGTGGAAAATTGTACATCCACCTTTTTGGTGATGTGGCATGCTGACCAGGAAGAGATGACATGGAAATGACTATGCAAGAAGGTGATTTCGTCTAATGAGTGGTCACCACATGGCCCAGTCATCAGTTTCCACATGGCAGCAGGCAAATGCATAAGGACGCTCAACATCCAGATTTCCAAAAATTGGCGGCCAACCCCCAATCTGCCAAATTTGATAGGATTCTTCCAAATCTAGTTGGATATAACCACACCACAGGGCTTAATGTATCTTCCAAAGGCTCTGCAAAACTTAACCGTATCTGTCAAAGACACCAACCAAATATATATTACATTGTAACCATATGCCAAAAATAGGAGGCTCGCGGGTTCAACCCCGAGATCTCCCCTATCAAATCCGCCTTTGAAATGTTTTCCAACCAATTGGATTGGGGTGTGACTTGGTAAATTCCACCCCTATTATTAATTAAATGTTTCTTTTCGCCGGTGCATGGGGAGGGTAGACCAGGAGCACAATCGTACGGATAGGGAACGCTTTTCGAGAGAGATTCCCATAAATTTATTTCAGGTTGTAGACGTTGAAACTGAGACAGAATTTCTCTTGGGCCTGAAAGTGCCAGACTCAGATGGAGGCACGGAGACAATAATTTTTGGGTAATTTGACGCCAATAATTCATTGGTTTTGTTCGTTTTCTGATCTGAGCAAAGCTTCTACAACTTAACTCCAAAATGAGGTATAAAAAGGCCTACTCGTTCTTTTACTGAGTTAGTAAAAAGGCCTACCCATTTGAGAGCAGGACCCAGAGACGTATTCCATTAGGGAAAAACTCCTTTATCAAGTTTTTGTGTTCAGATATGATACTCATGTCTCTTCATTATTGAGATTTTCCTTCTTTATGGTGCACTTCAATTTATGCTCATTTAATACAATTCTTTATAAGTCACATTGATGAAAATATCTCGGATCATGTTGGTATCAGAGCAGTCATATTTGATTTTAATTTTTGAGTGTGAATGCTTACTAGGGCCAATCATAATCAGGGTGATGGAACTCTTAATACTTTCAATCCCAAAGTTTTTCATGCATCCCGAAGGAAGAAAATGGTCGAAGAGGACAAGCGTGATGAACAGGACAAAAATTTACATATGGTATTTTATTGCATGCCACAAATGGTTGAGTGAATCTATGGAGACTAGAGAAGAGGATGAAGAAGAAAGGGAAGAAAAAGGAAGCACGAGAAGATGATAATTCTTCAATGAATCAAGGGCCTGGAGGAGACCCTCCCGAGCCTCCATCTTCACCATCAAGTTCTATCTCTTTTTCCTCTGAGCATTATCATCATTCTCATCATTATAGCCATAAAATTTCTTTTAAGAAACCATTATTAAAGCTTGATGTAAAATCTTCTTTACCTATGTTTAAGGGAGATGCTAATCCTAAAAATCTAGATAATTGGATCTGATAGGTTGAAGTATATTGTCGTGTTCAACAAATTAATGAAGAGGAATTTAAAGTGCAATTGGATTCTCTTCAGTTGGAAGGCACCGCTCTCATATGTTGGGAGAGAAAACTTCAAGACAAAATTAAGTGAGGTAATCTTCTTTCCTCACGGTCAGAATTTAAATCAGCGATAAGGAAGCAATTTTATCCATTGGGTTATTTACATAAAGCAATGATGGAATGGAAAAATTTAAGACAAAGTAAAGGTCAAACTGTACAAAGTTTCACGGAAGAATATAGGAAGAAAGATATTGCATTAAACATTCCTTTGGATTCTTATGAAACTTTAATGAAGTATATTTCTACACTTCATAGTGATATTTGCCATAATTTACTATTGTTTAACCCCACAAGTCTTGACAAAGTTTGTGTGCAAGCCACTCACCTTGAGAACAGGGGGAAGCATGTTCAAGAAGATCCCACAAAGAAACCTTCCAATCTCCCACATAAGAAGTTTAAGAAGTTTAAAAGGAAGGACAAAAAGACCACCACTGTAAAGAGAGAAGAAAGAAATCCATCTTGCACTCATTGCAAGAAGAATGGTCACGATGATGAACACTATTGGAAACTACATCCAAAGAAGAGACCGAAACATTTCGATGGAAAGGGGAAGACAAAGACCGTTTCTACAATGAAAAAATATCTTGGTTCCAATTCAAGAGATGAAGGAAAGATCACAGTGGTTGGAGTACATGGTAAATATTCCCTTCATGCTAGTACAAATTCCAATAATGAATCTCATGATGATGAAAGAAAGAGGAATGAATTATTTCATATAAGAGTTGTATATAAACACACTAAGATAGATACATTATTTTATCTGGGTTCCCAAGTAAACTTGATATCTGAAGCACTTGTCAAAAATATGGGTCTTAAAACTAAACCACATCCAAAGCCTTATCCTCTTGGTTGGGTATGTGATAAAGAAAAAGTTAATGTCACCAAGAAATGTAGGGTCAGATTTTATATTACTTCAAAGTTTATTGATGAAGTGGATTTGGATGTTGTATCACTTGATATATGTGGCATAGTGCTAGGGAGTCCTTATCTTTATGATATAAAATCAATATTCTTTCATCATGAGAAAAATTATCACCTTACTAAAGGGGAGTGGAATATATTGTTAGAGCCCACCACATGAGGGTAAACACAACACTTGTTAGTGCAGGACAAATGAAGAGACTCATAAACACTAATAAGAGATATGTACTCATGGTCGTAATGGAAAAATATGTTGGAACATTCGACGCTTTTTAAGGATGCGATCCTTCTCATAAGAAAGAATTAATTGATAATGTTTCTAAGTATGATGATATTTTCTAGGAACCAGATGGATTACCTCCTAAGAGGGAAATCCAACATGAAATACATCTTCAATAGGATTCTCCACTTCCTAATGTGGGCATGTACAAAATGTCAGTTGTAGAGATGACAGAGATCAAAAAGCAGGTACAAGGCTTATTGGATAAAGGGATCATCAGGCCCAGCTCATCTCCTTGTAGTTCTCTGATCGTGATGGTGCCAAAGAAGGATGGAACATGGCGAATGTGTGTCGATTATCGAGCCTTAAATGAAATCATGGTGAAACATCAATACCCTCTTCCTCGTATAGATTATTTACTTGATCAATTAAAGAATTTTTTTTATTTCACTAAGTTGGATTTGCACAGTGGATACCATTAGATCGGGGTTGCAGAACATAATGCATGGAAAACTTCCTTTAAAACCAAATAGGGATTGTTTGAGTGGTTATTTATGTCGTTTGGGATTTGTAATCCTTCGACAATCTTCATGCATGTGATGAATGACGTATTCAGGCCATTTCTAGATGATTTTGTGATTGTATATTTAGACGACATTATTGTGTTTAGTGGGACTTGGGATGAACATGTAAGGCATGTAAAGCAAGTATTGGATACTTTGCAAAGGGAAAATTTGTATGTAAAATTGTCCAAATGTGAATTTGGTAAGACTGCAGTTGTGTACTTAGGTCATATTGTAGGAGGAGGACAATTGAGAATTGATCCTTCCAAGATTGATGTAATTGTAAATTATCCTGAGCCCAAAAGTGTAACTGAAATACAAAGCTTCTTAGGTGTAGTCCAGTACTAGAGGAGATTCAGTTCAAACTTCTCTTTTATAGAAGCTCATTTTCATGCCTTAACCAGTGTGAAGAACACTTTTCAATGGGGAGGAAAGCAACAAAAATATTTCTACACTTTGAAGGAAAATATCAGTACTGCACCAATATTATCACTACCGAATATTCAAAAACCTTTCGATATCGAGACAGATGCTAGCAAGTACTCCATGGGTGTAGTATTGATGCAATATCGTAAGCCTATATGTTACTACTCTGGAACTTTTAACCAAGTTGTTGTTAACTATCCTACATATGATAAAGAGTTGTATTCATTAGTTCAAAGCATAAAGAAATGGAATAACTACTTGTTAGGGAAGGAAACAATCATACATACAGATCATCAACCCTTACAATATCTCCAAGCACAAACCAAGCTACAACAATCTCGACATTATAGGTGGATGTGTTTTATTCAACAATTTCATTTGGTAATCAAATACAAAAAGAGTATGAGTAACAAGGTAGTTGATATGATTTCTATACCTCTTATTGTTGCTTCTATTATTTTGAATAATTCTTCTTTATCTCATGATAGCTATGTGGAACAATATGTCATTGATGAAGATTTTAAAAAATTATTTGAGAATCTAACCCATGGTGCACATGTAGAGAACTATTTTATGCAGGGAAAACTACTCTGCCATCTTGGAAAGATATGTATTCCTACAAGTGTACGAGTCCATGTAATACGAGAATCTCACACTTCTCTTGTGTCTCGGAATTTTGGGCTAGGAAAAACTATGGCTCATCTGCAGATATTTTGTTACTGGCCTCAAATGAAATCAATTGTAACTAAATATGTAAAGGGGTGTGTGATGTGTTCTACTTGTAAGCCCACTAATAGAAAATTGGGGCTATACTCACCACTTCTTGTTCCATCCCATCTATGGGAAAGTATCTCCATGGATTTTTTAGAGGGTTTACCAATGTCGAAAAGGGGTCATTACTATTTGTATGTTGTAGTGGATAGGTTCAGCAAGATGAATATCTTAATTCCATGTAAAAATAATATCAATGCTAAGAAGACTACTAATCTCTTCTTTCAATATGTTTGGGTTCACTTTGGGTTACCCACATCCATTATCTCGGATCGAGATACTCGATTCCTTGGGGATTTTTGGAAAAGCTTGTGGAGAATGATGGACACCAAGTTGAAGAGGAGAACTTCTTTCCATCCACATACCGACGAACAGATAGAGGTTGTTAACCAAACAGTGGTACTTTTTCTTCGAGGCTACTCCAACAAGCATCACAGGTTATGGGATGAACAAATACCTTATGTATAACATGATTATAATCAAGCCTTACATTCCTCCACTCATTGTTCGACTTTCAAGACATGTTTTGGGTATTTTCCTAAGGTCCCTTTGTACTTTATGTATGGGAGATATGTCAATTCAAATGAAGAAATAAATGAAGAGAGAGCCTGGAAGTTCATTCAAAGGATACAACAGGTACACCAAGTAGTCAGGGAATAGTTGGACAAAATTCAATCACAATATAAATCTTGGAATGATAAACACAGGGTTGATCATCAGTTCTAGGTTGGAGACAAGGTATGGCTTCACATCAGCAAGGAGATATTGAAGGGTGAAGGAAAGAAACTCAATCCCATCCGATATGGACCCTTCACTATTTTGGATAAAAGTGGTACCAATGGTTTTCATCTAGATATTCCTCCTTATATGCAGATATACTCAGTTGTAAATGTGGAAAACTTGAAACTTTTTGAGCCTCCCATGATCATGGATCAATGTGAGGAAGTTTCAATAACTTCAGTTGATGAGTTTTCTCCTGGGTACTTGGACGAGTTGAAGGAAGATGTCATCTTGGATAGAAGGATGAGGAATTCACACAGGGGTGATGTTGATCATCTTCGAGTGGGCTTAAATGGCACACATCCAAGAAAGGAAAAGTGGATTGAGAAGGACAAGGTGAGGGAACTCTTCCCTCACTTATATGTTGATTGATGAAAGATTTTGGTGGTCCAAAAATCTCTCAGTGGGAAGGCGCGATCCAAAAAGGATCCAGAGGAGACTAAGGATAAAACAAAATTCGTAGAAGAAACATAGGAAGCTCAGAATGGCCTCAGCAGACAGAGAAAGGGAAAGAAAATAAAAGTCCTCAAATCTCAGCGAAATTGGCATCATCGAGAACAATGCATCACAATATTTCCAACGATGTAAATGACTCATCAAATGGAGTTACGAATCAAAAGATGTCCGCGGTCAAAGTTTTTGTCAACCTAGCCTAGTCAGCAGGGATGAGTCAACATCTGTACTATTGACATCAATACTAGTATGGATGACATCATCATCCATGCAATATATGTGGAAAACGCAGAGGGAAACACATGTCATGATGATGCCATCATGGTGATGTGGAAGCACCAGAGGATGCCACGTGTCACTCATTTTTTGACTTTTCATGCAAATCCACGGACCAATGAAAAGGTTCTACATGGTAGTCCATACAACCACATGGAAGTCCATATAGACACATGGTAGACTGTACAACCACCTGTCCGGTGACATGGCAAGTTGACCAAGAAGAGATGATGTTGCAGTGATAGTGTAAGAAGATGATGTGGGCCAATGAGTGGCCTCCACGTGGCCCAGACATGGGCTTCCACGTGGCAACATGAAAATGCATAAGGATGCCCAACATTTGGATTTCCAAAAATTGACGGGGTTGGTTGGCACCAACCCTCAATTTGTCAAATTTGATAGGATTATGCCAAATCTGGCTGGATATAACCACACCACCATACTTAACCATATCCTCCAAACGCTCTACCACACATAACCGTATCTGTCAAATCCACCAACCAAATATATATTACGTTGTAGCCATATGCCAAAAGTGTGAGGCTCACGGGTTCGACCCCGTGATCTCCCCTATCAATTCCACCTTTGGAATGTCTGCCAACCACTTGGGCTAGGGTGTGACTTGGTAAATTCC
>ML801103.1:102223-131186 GCA_009831015.1 Picea engelmannii | reverse complement strand
GACAGACCATGGGCTCGACCATATGGATAGGGCACTATTTTCAAGACAGATTCCCATGAATTTATTGCAGGTTGTAGGCATGAAAACATATACATAATTTATCTTGGGCTTGAAAGTAATAGACTCAAATTGAAGCATGGAGACAATTATTTTTGGGTAATTCGACGCCAGTAGCTTAACTCCAGAATGAGGTATACTTATGTATTTTTTCAAATTGTTTTGTTGAGTTAATAAAAAGTCCTACCCATTTGAGAGCAGGACCCGAAGGTGTAGTCCATCAGGGAAGAACTCCATTATCAATTTTTTGTGTTCAGATTTGATGCTTATGTCTCTTCCTTATTGATCTTTTCCTTCTTTATGGTGCACTTCAATTTATGCTCATTTAATACAATTTTGTATAAGTCACATCGATGAAAAGATCCTGGATCAGTATCCCATCAAACTATTGATCCTTCTCATATTTTCAACACTGGTATGATCGATGTTGGGGAAAAAGGAGGGGTCTTGAAATGGAACCAAAGCATAGAGCGGCCATGATCGTTGATGTAGAATGTGGAAGGTTCGATGAAAACCACCATCATATGATATCCTATAAGTCTGTCGATAGCAAAGGAGTGGATCGACATCGACACTTTTCTTAAACGTTTTTCGTTGATACCTTTAGCTGAAAGCTCCGACGCCGACCCAAAACTTCGTATAGTGTTGATGTAGAAATGTTGACTTGGAGATACGGAGATGACATGGGGAACATCACAAGATGATGTAGGTAAAATAGGCCACGTTGTATGAACTGTTTACACAAAAAAGACACGTGGAAGTTGATTTTAACTTCTTCGTGAGAAATCTTCCTCAACATCGGTGATTTTTGTTAGACATGTGTCCCTGACTATCATTCCCTATGTTGTCGACGTCGATAACATATCGACGATCAATGATTGATGAAGTGTTTAAAGTTAATTTTTTTGTAGTTTTGTCTCTCGAATTTCGTCGATGTCAAAGATGGATTGACAATCGACGATGGCAATCGTTCCTACTCGCGATTTACCTCTAGAATTTCGTCGATGTTGAAAACATATGGGCAATGTTAAAGGACTGTCTTATAGACCAAAATTCGTCGATCGAAGATCTTTTGAAAAAAAAATTAAAACGTGCACATTTCGGGTCTCTCACGCAATATTACTTAGAAAAATTGAATCTGTCAATAGTTTTTTAAACCAAACAAAATATGGCTGATGATAAGGCTCAAAAATAAAAAAATCCATTCATTCATGACATAGACTCTGATTCAAAAAAATGAAAAGTGGTACCAAAAAGAAAGAAATTTTTTAAATTCTTTAGGGTGTGTTGAGTGCTCAACAAATGGAAATTCTCTAGGAGAAAACATAATATTTGATCCTTCCTTTGGGCATATATTGTGCAAAATTGCTACAGAAACCACCTGGCTGATTTTTCAACATAACCATTCTTATAATTTCTACACAACTGCATGAGTCTGTGAATCTGGATCCGCCGATTGGGTTCAACCTTTTTTCCACCTTCGTTCCTCTTGATCGTTATCCACATCCTTCCTTGACAAGATATGGGTAAGGCGTCCAATGGCTCGAGGCCTTATTTTAGTTATTATTCCCTTGCTATGGTGTTTCTTCGTTTCCAGCAAGCATCCATAGCCCCGAAGGAGTCACCCCGATATCATATACCATGCTCTGCTTCCAGTGAGCATCCATAGCCTCGATGAATTTATCTGCATACCCTCTCAGACTTTGCACTCTCTTTAATATAGATCATTTTCTTCAGGAAAAAATTCCAAGAGTGAGTCGGAGAGAAGGATATCTGTTATTGGGAAAGAGAACTATTAAGGTGGATATTTCCCTGGATTTGTCTAGAGGGACATGTGATCCTTTCTAACTAGCCATATTTCCCTTTCATCTTTACCAGACCACCAGGTGGATGTTCCATCGCTTATCGAGGTAATTTTCCTGCAAAAACAAAATGTGGATCCTTTGAAAATTCATGTCTTCTTAGTATCTCTCATGTAAGTGTAGGTCAGGAGCAAAGTATGTTTTACTATATTTATTAAAATCAACCAGTGATTTACAAAACACAACTTAATTAAAGAAAGTAACAAGAAAAATAAACAAAGAGAAAGTTTGGATTCATTCTTCCCTAAACCTACACACTCAGCTTGATCAAAATGTATGCCTAAAAAAAAGAAACTCAAACAAAACATCAAACGACATTTTTTTTTAGGAGAAGTATTGTTTTAGGGCTTGGCCCTTCATTGGGAGGGTGTTAAATTCTCCCCTCATATTTTGCAACCGGTATGTGCCTGCTCCGATATTCTCGGCCACCTAAAAAGGTCCGAGCCATAGATTTTAAAATTTTGAGTGTTTTCCTTTGGACTTGTTTTCTTTATCCCACTTCAAGACTAGGTCCCCTACTTTGATTTTTTTTTTCTAGCTTTATGTTTGTCGAACCATCTTTTAACTACATGTTGATAAGCAGTGAACATAACTTTAGCCTTTTCCCTTTCTTCATCCAACATGAGAAGGGTATCAATCCTTTGTTGTAGAGAAGATGAGGTATGATCTCTTGATGCCCGGGAAAGATGTAAGGATGCAATGTACAATCTGTTTGGAAGAACGACTTCTTTCCCATATACCATAAAATACAGAGAGTTTCCTATGGCTTATTTAGCTGTCACTCTATTGGCCCACAGGGCATTATGAAATAAATTATGCCAATTTCTCTGATTTTCAACAACTGTCTTTTTTAAAATTCACACCAAATTTTTATTAGAGGACTTTGCTACTCCATTCCATTGTGGATAATATATTTTTGAATATCTTATTATGATCCCTTTATCGAGGGTGAATTTTTTCAAGTGTGTGGAAGAAAAGTAGGCAACATTGTCAAAAAATGAGGATGGAAAGAATCCCAAACCATGTTATTAGTTGTTGTTCTAAAAATTGGATCACTACCTTTTCATTAATGTGTGTTAGAGGGATAGCCTCTGTCACCTTATGAAGTAATATGTTGTAGTCAAGATATAATTATGTTGTTTCAAAGAATTGGGAGTAATTTCTCTGATGAAATATATTCCCCATTTCTCAAAAGTTCTAGATATGGTCACCAGCTGGTATATTTTCCCTACCGGGGCTCACTTGACAAGATTTACATTTCCTAGCATATGCATGAGCATCCCTGAACAACGTGGGCCAATAATAACCAGCCCTTAATATTTTTTTATTTGTGGTTTCTCCTACAAAATTTCCACCTAGAGGGTCGTCATGGAGTTATTTGAGTACCTTTTTTGCATCATTATGTTCAATACATATAAGGAGTACTCCATCATAGTTTACGTGGAAAAGCACAGAATTTATGAGGCGAAATTGAGTGGATTTTAACTTGAGGGCTCTCCTTTCTCTAGGGTTTAGTTTTTCTGGACAAGTTCCATGATGCAATAGATAAGAAAAGTTTCCATACCAGGATTATTTCCTGGGAGGTACATCTAAGGATTCTCTGCACCATAATGATAGTTCATTTTCCCAACTGGGGTCTTTTGTGTTAATCAGATCTTGGGCCTCAACAATTAGTTTACACAATCTTTTTCATTTGACTATTTTGGCATATTTTATGTCTAGATCAAATTATTGAATGAATTCCATCCAATTTCCCCTCCTTTCTCCCATCTCCTATTGAGTGAATAGATATCAGACCATTGGATGTGGTACAATGACCTTAGTGTGATTCTTTAGGATATATGATCTCAAATGTTTGACTTCTTTATATATTGTGTAAGCTTGTTTGTCTAAAGCAACGTAGTTTAGTTCAACTCCTTGGAGGTTGGTGCTCATAAAGGACATTGGTGCTTCATTGTTCTCAACGTCCTTTTGGGTAAGTACTGAAGCCAAGGATTGGTCGGAAGCAAAGGTATAAAGGAAAAAATCTTTGCTAAAGTCGGGCTTCACAACACTGGTGCTTGGGAGATGGCAGTTTTTATGTTATTGAAATCCCTTCTCCTTTTTTCATCCCATTTAAACTCTGCAACTTTGCGAATCATTTCTTTTAAAGGTTTAACAGTTTCAGTGAATTCAGGAGTAAATTTTCTCACAAGGTTGATTTTCCCGAAAAAAGATTGCATGGCCTTTTTATTGTGAGGCAAAATGAGTTGAGCTATCGCTTTGATCTGCTTAGGGTTCATGTTGATTCCTTCTTAAGATATGATATGACCTAATAATTTTCCTTCCTCTACACCAAATATGTTCTTCTTAGGGTTCAAATATATTCCATACTTTGTACACCTTTCAAAGATCTGAGTCAAATGTTGAATGTGGTTTTCCTTATTTTTTGAGTATATTGTTACACATCCAAATAAAATACCATATATTTGTTAATCAAATCCTCAAAAAGATACATCCATTTCCCTCTGAAACGTTTCCCTTGTGTTGATAAACCCAAAAGAAATGTGTTTATAAGGAAAGGTCCCCCACATGGTTCAAAAGGTATCTTTTAATCGATCATCTTCTTAAACCAGGACCTGGTTATATCCCGAAAAATTGTCTGGAGAGAAAAGCTTTCAGAGCCAGATACTGTCTATAAGAGTTGTTTCATGGGTGGTACTGGGTAGTTATATTTTTTTGATGCTATTTTAAGGGTTCTAAAATCCACACACAAATGGATTTCACCAGACTTCTTTCTAATAGGAACCAGATAGGCTACCCATGCAGAATGTCTTACCTAAAAGACAATCTTAGAATCTAGTAAATTCTTCAACTCTTGATACAT
Source organism: Picea engelmannii (assembly GCA_009831015.1). Lineage (NCBI taxonomy): Eukaryota > Viridiplantae > Streptophyta > Pinopsida > Pinales > Pinaceae > Picea > Picea engelmannii. Next base: position 126,401 of record ML801103.1, on the reverse strand, counting down.
TAGGGGTTCCAGATATGGGTGGTACTTCCTAAGATTTGGTTGGAAGGGTTTTGTTCCAGATTTTAATGGGATCATATGTTGGATAATGTGAGTATCATGCATTTTCAGTTCTTGGTAGGACCAAGCAAAGACATCTTGATATTCTTTAAATATTTTAAGATAATCCTTCATGTCTTTTTTGGATATTGCCTTACCTAAGTTGACATTCATGGGATTCTCATCGGTGCCTAGGTTTATAGTTTCGTATATAGGGCATGAGCTCCATGTTTTCGCATTCTTCGACCCTCTAATTCTTTCCCTTAGGTAGAAATGTTTCTCCAGATTGGCCACTCCTTTTGGAATTGTGTGAAACTTTGGTTTTTCATTGGAGTGATCTTTTCCCCTCTTTTGTTTGAGGAGATTCGATTATGTGAGTAGTTCTTGGAATATTTCATCATCAATGGCCAAATCCTTAAAATTCTCCTTGTTAGTCAGGAAATCTACAATCTTTTCATCCCCTTCAAAGAATTTCCAATTAGAAATGTTCTTAGGCACCAACGGTTTGTAGAGAAGTTATATTGAAAACCTTGAGGCTTCATATTCTTCTAAAGGAGATAATATTGAGGCTGCATTGGCTAAAGAATCAATAAGAGTATTTTTTTTCCTAGGAACAACGGTAATGTTGAAGGCCAAAAAAATTTCTATTAGCCTATGTAGCTCTTGCTAGTAGTTCCTCAAGTGAGGTGAATTGCAATGAATGGTATTCTTTACTTATCTAACGATAATTTTCGAGTCTCCAAAAACTTTCAATTCTTTGACGTTTAAGTGTATGGCCTTCTTTAGTCCTTGGACTAGAGCTTCATATTCAGTAGTGTTGTTAGTCCATTCAAATTCTAATCTATGAGATAAGAAGTTTTGTTTTCCTTTTGGGTCAATGAGGATACATGTTTCTCTTGACCCCTCTTGCAATTTAGAACCATAAAAGTACAGTGTCCAAATTTGTGAGGAAAAATTACTAACTTCTTCATGCCTAGCTATTTTCTTAGTTTTATCTTCCTTGTCTGATACTCCTGATGGAGAATATTGACAGAAGATGCTTTGTTCTGTGGTTTCCAGTAGGTTTACTTGAAAGGTCATTTCGGATTTTTGAGTTAGAGGTGCGTCAGACAAGAGAGGGGAGAAATTGTCGAAATCATAATCGCAGGAGTAGTTTCCTAACACAGGGAAATCAGCTGACGAGGGTTCGTTTGGAGTCTCTAAATAAATGATAGTATGTTTGAGATATCTTTCTTTGTCAATCCTAATGATGTTTGTATGTCCCTTTAATGGCAACCAGAGGTGAGCCCAATCAGTACTAAAGTATCCATTTAATTTCTCAAACCAATATCAGCTAAGTAACGGTCCATAGGCCTCTGGGATGTCTACTACGATTATGTCAATAACTTGAACAAATTTTGGGTGAGTAGACATTTTGATCATGACATCTTTAAATTCCCCAATAACCTTCACCTGAGTCTTATCTAGTTGTATAACATGTTTATCACTTATGAGTGAGGTTGCGCTCAATTTCTTGCAGATTGACAATGGCATGACATTGGAGGATGCCACTGAATTGACTTGGAAATTATGTAGGTTTTTTTTTAAAGACTTCAAACGTTAAAAGGAAAGGATGAACAAAATTATTTCCTCTTTTTTCTAAAGAGAAATAATTCACACTTGGTTTTTTTGTTAAATTTGTGGGAGATGGGACCTCACCTAGGTCAGTGCTTGTCATAGGGGCTTCTATTGATTTTAAGTCCTGTAACAAAAAATCCTTTTATTGAGGGATCCTACACATGTCCATGAAAGACACATTAGCCTTCATATTCTTCAAGTCTTCTACCACATTATAGTCTAGCTTAGGAGCTTCCTATGTGTGTATGTTTGTGGGATTTTTTTGAGAAGAAAATAGGGGTTTTGGGCGATCAAACGCTTTATTCCCTCTAGATAACTTAGCAGTGGTGGCATTAGTTTGGATAGGTTGACTTCTACCTCGTGTCTGTACAAATAGAAATTCATCGGGAGGTTCCTGCACTTCAGCAGAATCATTGAAAAGCATCAGGTGGTTGGAATCCATAACAACATGGTTGTCTCTTCTGGTGGCCCTTGAATTTCTTGATCGATGGCATTTATTGTCGAGCCAGTGGGTTTTTCGGTTAGGGATAATTCATCTATGAATTGGTTAGCCATTAAATTCATAGCATGCAACCATTGGGGGCAGTCCCTTTCTGAATGATTCTCTTGGTGGTACATGCAAACATAGTCAGATGTTACAGTCCCTAAGTTAATGTTTAGGTTAGCTGGGGGAGGTTCTATATCTTTGAAATGTGGATTTATTTAAAAAAATGGTTTATAAGGTCTTTGATTTTGGTTTCCCTCCCCAATGCTCATTTTAATATCTACGATCTCGTTGGAGAGTTTTTTTTATCATCCACTGCATATTTTCTAGATCTCCTCCTTGTTTATTAGGACCTGGTTCTGTTGATTTTCCTGGGGGTCTCGTTAAGAAAATTCCTCTCTTAGGTAGAGGTTGGTTTTCCTTATTAATTAGTGAGATCTGACCTTATTTGCATCCTTTCAGTTGAAATTCAATGGTTTTATCTTCTTCAAAAGTTTTTTCTAGGGTATGTTTGGCAACCCTTTTTATGAACATGGAAATATAAGCTAGGATACCATTAGAATATACTTAAATTTGCAACTCCTAGGTAGGTTTAGCTTCAGGTTGAAATTTGTTTAAGATAGTGGGAAATATTTGGTTGAAATATTTAACCTTTTCTTTTGGAATCATAGTGGTGGTGAAGAGTTCATCCATTAAATCTCATGTGGTAGTTTCTTCCGCAAATTTTTCTAAGAAATCCTTTTGAAACTTTGTCCAACTAGTTATGGAACCAACTGGTAGGTTAAAATACCAAGTTGAGGTTGAATTCTCAAAGGTATAAGGAAAAATCCTACACATGACATCTTCATGTTGCATGCTCATCAATCTTATAGCCAATATGAACTTCTTGATATGGTCCTCAGGAAATCCGGAGGTCTCGAGGTCAAATTTAGGAAGTAATTTTTCTGGATGTCGAGGTACATTATTCACTTGTCCTAGGATTTCCACAACATATTTGGCCAACCATGGTTGATTGTCTTGAGGTTGATTTCACCTTTCTTCATTTTTATCGTTGTTACCCTCCATGTCTCCCGATTTGGAATCTAAGCAATCTGAGTTAGACCCTTCCTCGTCAATTTCAAAATCATCAGGTTCAAAGTGGTTACCAACTAGTATTTCGGGTATCATATTAATGGGTTGTTCGATATGAGTAAGGGAAAAATCTATCAGGTATTCTACCATGTGAACAAAAACCTGGTCAGGAGTTTCAACAATTTTTCTTCTTTCTTTTTTTCTACAAGGAAGTAAAGGAGCTAAAGGTAACACTCCAGTTTGTTGGGTGTAATCTCTTGTGATCCTTCTGAACTTATTTAACTCCTTGTGGGGAAGAGAATAAGGTATTTCAGTGTACATGTGTTCTTCCTCTTCATCTTGAGGTGGTTGACTCATATCAGGAGTACTCTCTGTGTGTGGGTTATCTCGAGAGTGACTAGCCATGCATGTGGGTTGTTTTGAATCTATAGGCTATGTAGAATATATTATCAAAAATATTATTAGCCATGCATTCGTTCATACCCTCCTTCTAGTGCCAATTATATTTAGGGGCACGAGATCCCTTTAACTCAATAGCAGGAACCAACCCCGCCTAAGAGGCCCAATTAGACTCGTAAGTGTTTGATGAGTGGTAAGGTTCTCCAGATTTGTGATCTGGATAGGTTTATCGATGGGCTTTAATTTTGATTGACATATATGTATTTTTTGTTAATCCTTATCCTCATGTTAGGAAGTTCTATTTTTGGTTCTTTTTCTAATGTTATAAAAAAAAGGAAGATAAAACTCTAGACTAGATGAGAGAGAGAAGCTAACTATGTGTTTGGGGGAAGGTTGGGTTTATGATAACCTTTATACCCTAGCATGCAAACAAAGAATATATAAATAACTTCAAACTAGCATTAATACCATTTTGATTAGTGGACATTCAACATCATCGGAGACAATAGTTACATAAAAGAAACATACATGTGACAAGAATTAATGCAAGAAAAATAATTTCCAATAATTTATTATCAATCACAGGTTAACACAATTGATTTCTAGCCACCAATTAGAATAAACCAATTGTTATAGCATCATAAGATAACTTTAAATACAGGTACAAAAACTCTTACTCAACAAAGCAACAAATATCGAATCTGAAGACAGAGATAATATTCCTTGGTCTAAACACATTCATGCCTTAGATGATAGAAGTGTATTTGGTTCTAAACAAAACTTCTTGATTAAAATAAACTTGCACATAAATAGTTCTATTACAAAATTTTAGAAAAGTCTTTCTCTCCAAAAACCATTGACCCCTTAAACACGAGATTGATCTCTCTATTTATAAAGAATCACTAAGCTAAAAATAACTACTAAAATTCGTGTTAAGTGAAACAAAATGACACGTGGAAGATTTTATCTCTTTGCTCTCCTAAAATCATTTGATCCTTTAACTGCAGTGGATTATTTATATCATACTCTGACCACTTTAAGAAGAGGTCTTCACATGTGTTTGCATATGGGAACTTGTGTCGATCCATTAGGGTGAATAGGATTTCTTTTATCTCTACTACCCTCTCCTTGTACTTGATCAATTTGACACTTAAGCCTTGTAAGATTGCCAGAGCATTGATCAAGGGTTCCATGAACTTATTCGCTAGAACCGTGATCATGCTTGAAATCTACAAAATATTTTTTTCCCATGCCAGGTCATTCTCTTCATGTTGTTTAACAATATATTATAAGTCAGTGAAATACTCTGGTGGACCAAACTCTGGCTAATTAATGTCCCTTATTTCCAAGTTGACTTTCTCAAAGATTTTCTCGCATTCTTCCCACCTTTCTTGTATTCTACGTTGCGTATATTGGACCATGGACACCCTATGTTCGACTAATTTTTGTATTTGAGCGATGATTATTTCCATCAACACTCAGATACCATGATCCTTTGAATCACGACCCTTCTCCACTTCACTGATGTAGTTGATTCATTCTAAGGCCTGATTTTCCTTTTCCAACCACCACTACATATCTTTGAAGGTCTCCATCCCCATTAAAGTGTCTTCTTGAAGATAGGATACTCGAGCAGTGAAGAGGTCTCTTTCTCTTTTGAATTTCCCATATATTTTTCAGACCTCGCTCTTTAAGAGTACCACCACCTGTGTCGAGTTCTTGTAGTACTCAACTTGATGACAAAGATCGTCCAATTATTTTCTCATGGAAGATTCCTCCTCTTCATCCTTCCTTTCTCTGTCAAGTTTGGCATCCATTATGGCCATTCCAACTCCAATGAGTTCGGTCATCTTAGCATGCTCTGTGTCAAATAATGTTTCTTTCGTGGTTATGAGCAGAGTGTTATCCAAAGTGAGTTTTCTTTTCTTGACCATCCTTTTCATCACAGATTTTCTCTTCTTTTCATAAGCAATGTCCTGCATGTCGACGACTTCATCTACAGGCTTTGAAATCTATTGATATCCCCAAGAAAATGTATTTCCCATGCTTCCTTCTGTGTAGAGATGCTCCATGGTATCTTCTTGTGTAGGTTCTTGTTATGTTTCATGGTTGGTCCCGCTCAGATCCTTGGAGGGGGAGTTTCTTGTATGCTTTGTCGACTGGTCCTCCTTCCCAGATTCAATGATCAACTGCATTTTCACTCTAGATGAGGGAGTAGGAGGAAGCTCAATACTGATTGAAAGTTCGACTGGTGGGGTGCCAATTTATGGTAGCTTCATTAAACCTCATTTTTCACCCATTTCCATGTCATATTTGGAGCTAGCACCATGTGGTTGGGTATATCCTGTCGGTTGTGTTTCCAATGAACTAAGTCATTCAACATCAATAGTAATTCTAGCTTCTTAGCATCCCTCCCGAGGTTTCGGTACAATTTCATTGGGAGCCAGAGCAGATACTTCACATGGGATTTCCTCCTGGGTGATTAAAATCAGAGTTATGTGTTAAGCCTCCTATCCTTCATCATCATCATATATAGTGATTTGGTCCAAAATAATGCATGGCACCCTTGTTTCACTTGATACTCCTACTAGCCTTTATTGAACTGCAGTTATTATCGGGGATCTCACCTGGACAGTTTCTTCCCGATTGACAGTTTTTGTTGGTGAGGCAACACTTGAGCCATTTGGCTCTACCTCATGGTCATTGGTGTTGATCAGGGTAATCCTCAAAGGTTCTATCAGAGGATTAAGTGGGGGGTATTCCTCTAACCTTTTCATAGCACTTTCAGCTTCTTCGAACAACAACATACCCATCCTTTGTGATTTTGTTGCTTCTGGTGCTCTTCTTTCCTCTCTAAACCTAAGGAATTCTTGAGTAGAGTGCTCTATGGTTTCAACTTTATCATCCAGGGAAATCACTTTGAAATTAGTCATATTCAGGTTGGCTCTTCTTTGCAGTACTTCCTCCTAGTCTTGCACGCCTTCAATGAAGATTTCTTCTTCAAAATTATCATGATCATATGGACAATAGTAGGATACCTGCGTTGCGTGTTGTGGAACTAAGCCCTTGGGATCATTCTTGTGAAAGTGGCATGTATGAAAAAGATACTCAATTTGATTCATCCCCTCTTGTTTCGCTTGCTCAATGTCTCTGACCATGTACATTCCTATGTGGAAACCATAGGGAATGAAATCCCTCTTCTTGTCTTTGACTAAGAAATCATTGTATCCTTGCAATATGGTTTAGTAGAAGATATCCCCCAAAAGGAGGCGATTTGGGACATGAACAGGGAGAAGATGGGGTATGTCGATAGCTCAAAACACTCTAATATAAGTGCTAGTTTCTTAGAAGTACCAGTGGCCAATTTTTTCTATCATCTTCTTTGCCGCCACTGTAAGCCGAGGGCACTCTTTTCTAAATATGTTGAATTATGCCCTAGCTAGGAACTCATCGCATATTAAAGAATATGATATCTTGTATCTATTTTCCCATAATATGATGAAATAAACATGTACAGGCAATTAGAAAATATGCCAGCTCAGATTCATACTTGCAAAAATGTTCCTTGCACAAATTACATCTAGCAAGTAGGATGCCATGTAGAAGGTCATAACCTCTCCTTCCTTCAATGACTGGGCCTGTGAAATATTTATACTGAGTTTCTTGGAGATAAAGACTCCCCAATTGAAGTTGCTCCCTGAAATCACCACAGTGTATTTCAAGGGAATCCATACCTCTGAAAATTTGGAGCAATCCTTTTTCTCCATATAACCAAAAAATTAACGCCATCAGATACATGTATGGCTCTCATAGATTTACTATGTTGTACCATCTAGTGATCCTATTTGTGAATTTCTTGTCTTCTTTCCACCACGAGGCTAGCAATTAGCTGGTATCATGAACCTTGTAGAAATTGACCACGAAGTCTATGTTTAGTCTTTCCTCTGGGTCTTTACGTTTTTAGTACTTTTGTACCTCCACCAGAACAAAAAACACCAACACACTCGCCTTGCTCATTGTTGATGGTTCACTTCACCATGTCGGCATGGTCAATTATCCATCCCAAGGTCTCAATGCAGGGAAGAACTGGGGTCTTTCTAGCCACCCTATGCATATTTTACCTCTGAATGTTTGGAAACACCTCATCATCGAATATTCATAGATCCCTAGTGCTATGAGGCATGAAATCAGGGTAGTCCTCCTGGATAATTTTTTTGTATAGGTCGCCCTAATGTGGGAGCACCACTTTGGACCTTGTGATTGCCTCTGTGTCACCAAGCATCAGAGGTTGGGTAAAATGATTCTTAGTGGACGTGCGCATAAACAATTCTATCTTTGAGGAGAAATCCATATCCCTTGCAGTGCTCAACGTAGATCCTTCTCGGACCTCTGGTTCCTTTAGTTTGGGCATCCTTGGCGAGCACCTAGTTGTCAGCTTTCTTGGAGGCATTTTCTACAAACAGACATAGTGAGATACCAACCTCTACAAGTATTGTAGACGCAATTGAAAATGTAGAAATGATAAAGACAGTGCATACCTCTTTCTTGCAAAAGATTAACCTGGTTTAGAGTTAAAGAACAGTTGTAATCTTTTCGACCTGTTCTCTCGCTCTTTCGACTGCTCCGGGGAATAAAATATTTGTGCATAGAATGGAACGTTTGAATATTTCTTTGTAATTTAAATGGAGAGCATACTTACCCTGTCACATCAAATATTAAATTAAAAGGCGTAAATGAGCCCTGCACAATACATCATTAAATCTGAACCATGCTCATGATTAAATGAAATGGAGACTAGCGGCATAGGAGCGAGTTACATGATTAAATTCTATTGTTTGGTCAGGATGCATGATAGTAACGTGGGTTGCGTGAAACATTAATTGGCCTCTTAAATAACAAAATCTGATCTTATCCCTGCTGAAAGTATCCCATCAAACATCGAGCCTTCTCGTATTTTCAACATTGGTATGATCGGTGTTGGGGGAAGAAGGCAGGTTCTTGAAATGGAACCAAAGCGTAGAGCGACCAAGATCGTCGATGTAGAATGTGGAAGGTTCGATGAAAAACCTCTTCGTATGATGTCCTATCAGTCGACCGATAGAAAATGAGTGGAGTGACGTCGATGCTTTTCTTAAATGTTTTCCTTGATACCTTTATCCAAAATCTTCGACGCCAACCCAAAAATTCATACAGTGTTGATGTTGACTTGGATATATATACATGACATAGGGAACATCAAGAGATGACATAGGGAAAATAAACCACATCGTAGGAACTGTTTACATGGAAAAGACATGTGGCTTTTGATTTTGACTTATTCGTGAGAAAGCTTTCTCGGCATCACTGATATTATTTAGACATGCGTCCCTAACTAGCGTGCCCTATGTTGCTGACACCGACGACGTATCGACGATCAACGATTGGCGAAGTGTTTAAAGTTAATGTTTCTATAGTTTTGTCTTTTGAATTCTGCCAATGTCAAAGATGGATCGACGATTGACGATGGCTATCGTTCCTACTCGCTATTTACCTCTCAAATTTAACCAATGTCGAAAATGTATCGACGATGTTAAAGGAATTTCTTATAGACCAAAATTTGTCGATCGACGATCGTTTGAAAAAGTTTTTAAAACGTGCACATTTCGGGTCTTTCACGCAATATTACTTAGAAAAATTGAATCTGTGAATAGTTTTTTAAACCAAAAAAAATATGGCTGATGATAAGGCTCAAAAAGAAACAATCCATTCATTCAAGACACATACTCTGATTCAAAAAAATGAAAAGTGCTACCCAAAATAAAGAAAATTTTCAAATTCTTTAGGGTGTGTTGACTTCTCAACAAATGGCGATTCTCTAGACGAAAATAGAATCTTTGCTCCTTCCTTTGGCCTTAGCTTGTGCAAAACTGCTAGAGAAACCACCTGGTTGAGTTTTCAACAAAACCATTCTTATAGTACACAAATTCCTGAGTCCGTGAATCCAGATCCATCGATGGGGTTCACCCTTTTTTCCACTTTCGTTCCTCTTGACCATGATCTACATCCTTCCTTGACAAGATTCGGGTAAGGAATCCAATGGCTCGAGGAATTATTTTAGTTATTTTTCCCTTTCTATGGTGTTTCTCCACTGCCAGCAAGCGTCCATAGCCCTGACGGATTCACCTCGATATCACAGACGTTGCTCCGCTGCCAGCGAGCATCCATAGCCCCGAAAAAGTTATCTGCATAACCTCTCAGACTTTGCAATGTCTTTAATATAGATAATTTTCTTCAGGAACAAATGCCAAGAGTGAGCTAGAGAGGAGGATATTTGTTATTGGAAAATCGAACTATTAAGGTAGACCTTTCCCCGGCTCTATCTATAGGTACATGTGATCCTTTCCAACTAACCATATTTCCCTTTCATCTTTACCATACCACCATGCAGATGTTTCATCGCTTACTGAGGTTGTGTATCAGCAAAAAAAAAATGTGGATCCTTTGAAAATTAATGTCTTCTTAGAATCTCTCATGTAAGTATAGGTCAAGAGAAAAGTCTATTTTACTATATTTATTTAAATCAACCACTGCTTTACAAAAAAAAAACTTAATTAAAGAAAATAACAAGCAAAAGAAAGAAAGAAAAAGTTTGTATCCGGTCTTCCCTAAAACCACACACTCATCTTAATCAAAATGTATGCCTAAAAAAAAGAAACTCAAACAAAACATCAAAAGTCTTTTTTTTTTAGGAGAAGTATTCTTTTAGGGCCTAGCCATTCACCGGGAGGGTGTCGTATTCACCCCTCAGATTTTGCAACTGGTATGTGCCTACTCTGATCTTCTCGGCCACCTAAAAAGGTCTGAGCCATATATTTTTTAATTTTGAGTGTTTTCCTTGGGAATCATTTTCTTTATCCCACTTAAAGACTAGGTCTGCTACTTTGATTTTTTTTTTTTTGCCTTATGTTTGTCGAACCATCTTTTAACTACTTGTTGATGAGCGACAAACTTAACTTTAGCCTTTTCCCTTTCTTCATCCAACATGAGAAGGGTATCAATCCTTTGTTGTAGAGAAAATGAGGGCTGACCTCTTGATGCCTAAGCAAGCTATAAGAATGGAAGGTACAATCTGTTTGTAAGAATGGCTTCTTTCCCATATACTAGAAAATATAGAGAGTTTCATATGGCTTCTTTAGGTGTCACTCTATCGGCCCACAGGGCATTATGAAGTAAATTATCCCAATTTCTCTGATTTTCAACAACTATTTTTTTTTAAATTTGCACCATATTTTTATTAGTTGACTCTGCTACTCCATTCCCTTGCAGATAACAGTTTGTAAAATATCTTATTATGATCCCTTTATCTAGGGTAAATTATGTCAAGCGTGTGGATGAAAAGTAGGCAGCATTGTAAAAAACAAGGACATAAGGCATCCCAAACCTTGTTATTAGTTGTTGTTCTAAAAATTGAATCACTACCTTTTCATTAATGTGCATGAGAGGGATAGCCTCTATCCACCTTGTGAAATAATCTGTTGTAGTTAAGATTACTTATGTTATTTCGAATAATTGGGAGTAATTTCTCTGATGACATCTATTCTCCATTGCTCAAAAGTTCTGGATATGGTCACCGGTTGGAGTGGAATGGCTGGTATATTTTCTCTACTGGTGCTCACTTGACAAGATTTACTTTTTCTAGCATATGCATGAGCGTCCCTGAAAAAAGTGGGCCAATTATAACCAACCCTTAATATTTTGTGATTCGTGGTTTCTCCTACAAAATTTCCACCTATTGGGTCGTCATGGAGTTCTTTGAGTACCTTTTCTGCATCATTATGTTCAAGACATCTAAGGATTATTGCATCATAGTTTACTCAGAAAAGCACATAATTTATGAGGGGATATTGAGTGGATTTTAACCTAAGGGCTCTCCTTTTTCTTGGGTTTAGGTTTTCTTGACAAGTTCCATGATGCATGAGATAAGACAAGTTTCCATACAAGGATTCTTTCTCGGGAAGTACGTATAAGGCTTCTCTGCACCATAATGATAATTCATTTTTCCAACCGGGGTCTTCTGTGTTAATCAGATCTTGGGCCTCAACAACCAGTTTACAGAATCCTTGTCCTTTGACTATTTTGGAAGGTTTTATGTCTAGATCAAATTCTTGAATGACTTCCATCCAATTTCCCCTCCTTTCTCCCATCTCCTGTTGAGTGAACATAGATTGTACCATTGGATGTGGTCCTATGACCTTAGTGTGATTCTTCAGGATATAGGATCTGAAATGTTTGACTACTTTATATACTCCGTAAGCTTTGTTTTCTATAGCAGGGTAGTTTAGTTCAACTCCTTGGAGGTTGGTGCTCATAAAGGACATCGATGATTCATTGTTCTCATCATCCTTTTGGGTAAGTACTGCAGCCAAGGATTGGTCAGAAGCAAAGGTATAAAGGAAAAAATATTTGCTAAAGTCGGGGATTCGCAACACCGGTGCTTGGGAGATGGCATTTTTGATGTTATTGAAATTCCTTCTCTTTTATTCATCCCATTTAAACTTTGCATCTTTTTGAATCGTTTTTTGTAAAAGTTTAACAGTTTCAGTGAAGTCAGGAGTAAATTTTCTCACAAAGTTGATTTTCTCGAAAAAATATTGCATGGCCTTTTTATTGTGAGGCAAAGGGAGTTGAGCTATTGCTTTGATTTGATCAGGGTCGATGTTGATCCCTTCTTGAGATATGATATGACCTAATAATTTCCCTTCCTCTACACTAAATATGGTATTCTTAGGGTTCAAAGATATTCCATACTTCCTACACCTTTCAAAGATTTGAGTCAAATGTTGAATGTGGTCTTCCTTAATTTTTGAGTATACGGCTACATCATCTAAATAGAATACCACACATGTGTTAATCAATCCTCGAAAATATACATCCATTTCCCTATGAAAAGTTTCCCATGTGTTGATCAACACAAAAGGAATGCATTTATAAGAAAAGGTCCTCCACTTGGTTCAGAAGGTAGTTTTTAATCGATCATCTTCTGAAACCAGGACCTGGTTATATCCCGAAAAACTGTCTAGGAGAGAAAACATTTCAGAGAAATATATTTTTTTTAAGATTTGTTCCATGGGTGGTACTGGGCAGTTATCTTTCTATGATTCTCTATTAAGTTTTCTAAAATCCACACACAAACGGATTTCTCGATACTTCTTTCTAACAGGCACAAGATTGGCTCTCCATGCAGAATGTCTTACCTGAAAGATAATATTAGCATCTAATAACTTCTTCAACTCTTGATACATTAGGGGTTCCAGAGATGGGTGTTACTTCCTAAGATTTTGTTGGAAGGGTTTTATTCCATATTTTAATGGGATCATATGCTGGATAATGCGAGTATCATAAATTTTTAGTTCTTGGTAGGACCAAGCAAAGATATCTTGATATTATTTAAATAGTTTAAGATAAGATCTCTTATATTCTTTGGATATTTCCTTACCTAATTTGAAATTCTTGGGATTCTCAAGAGTGCCTAGGTTTATATATTCGTATATAGGGCATGAGCTCCCTATTTTCGCATTGTTCATCCCTCTAAATATTTTCCTTAGGTCGACAAGGTTCTCTAGATTGGCCACTCCTTTTGGTATTGTGTGAAACTTTGGTTTGTCATCGAAGTGATCTGTTCCCCTCTTCTATTTATGGAGATTCGATTATGTGAGTAGTTCTTGAAATATTTCATCATCAATGGCCATATCCTTAAAATTCTCCTGGTTAGTTAGGAAATATACAATATGTTCATCCCCTTCAAATACTTTCCAGTTAGAAATGTTTTTAGGCATCGACAGTTTGTAGAGAAGTTCTACTACAAACCTTGAGGCTTCATAGTCTTCTAAAGGATATAATCTTGAGGTTGCAGTGGTTAAATAATCAGCAAGAGTATTTTTTGTCTTGGGAACAAGACTATTGTTGAAGGACTCAAAAATGTATATTATCCTATGTACCTCTTGTTGGTAGTTCCTAAAGTGAGGTGAATTGAAAGGAATGGTATTATTTACTTTTCTAACGATAATTTACGAGTCTCCAAAAAATTTCAATTCTTTGATGTTTAAGTGTATGGCCTTCTTTAGTCCTTGAACTAGAGCTTCATATTCAATAGTGTTGTTAGTGAATTCAAATTCTAATCTGCAGGATAAGAAGCTTCTTTTCCCTTTTGGTTCAATGAGGATACATCCTGCTCTTGACCCCTCTTGCAATTTAGAACCATCAAAGTACAGTGTCCAAATTTGTGAGGAAAAATTACTAACTTCTTCATGCCTAGTTATTTTCTCACTTTCATCTTCCTTTTTTGTTACTCTCAATGGAGAATCCTGACAAAAGATGATTTATTCTATGGATTCCAGTAGGTTTACTTGAAATTTCATTTTAGAGTTTTGAGTGAGAGGTACATTAGACAAGAGAGGGGCAAAATTTTCTGAAATTAGAATCACAGGAGTAGTTTCCTAACATAGGGAAATCAACCGACGAGGGTTCATTTGGAGTCTGTAAATAAGTGACAGTATGTTTGAGATATATTTCTATGTCAATCCTAATCATTTTTGTATGTACCTTTAATGGAAACCAGAGGTGAGCCCAGTTAGTACTAAAGTATCCATTTAATTTCTCGGACCAATCTCGGCTAAGTAACAGTCCATAGGCCTCTGGGATGTCTACTACGATTATGTCAATTACTTGAAATTTTTTTGGGTGTGTAGACATTTTGATCATGACATCTTTAAGTTCCCCAATAACCTTCACCTTGTCAGTGTTTCATGGAAACCTGCACAGGAGACCTAGCTAAAGAATACACAAACAAAGCTTATCAAGAAAAGGAAGAGAGATACAATATGAAGAATGAGAATCAATGTATATTATGATCTGTTCAATGAGTGAGTGATATTCACTCATATAGGCAATGGAATCCTATAATTAAGAAAAGAGAAGAAGAAGTGAGATGCAATGCGATTTTCTTAGGAATGTATGCATAATAGTGATGGTCTAAAATTAGAAAGTCTAAAATGGAACTAGTCAGTTAAATCCCACTGAACTAGTGTGCCGAAAATAGAAATTTCTCCAACACCCCCCCTGAACATCATTGTGGAGTAAAAAACGAGTCCCGACTACTAGGCCATATTAGGTACTTATGTACAATGCAACTAATGAACACTGAATAAAAATGAGGAAAGAGGGAAAACCACGTGGGAACAAAACCCCCCCTAAAAAGACAATGCATCAAAAGAAGAAAATGGTAGTTGTTGCTAGGAAAATATGTTCTTCACTCCAAGATGATCCCACAAAGTCTGAAACTTTAGCCCAATGAAGGTATTGGTGAATATGTCAGCAGTCTATTCAGAGGAAGGACATAACTTCAAATCAATGATCATGCCATGTACTAAATCTCTAATGAAATGCATGTGGACCTCAATGTGTTTGGTTCACTGTCATTGTACTGGATCTCTACAAAATCTCAGTGTAATATGATTGTCACACCATATGATAGTCAGATAAAGAAACTGGATACGAATATCGGTAAGGAAGTGTTGAAGCCAAAGTATTTGAATGACATAGTTGACTACTCCTCTATACTCGACCTTTGTGGAAGATAAATAAATTGTTGATTACTTCTGACTTGACCAACAAATTGGGCCTGACCCAAAAATGAGGGTGTACCCAGATGCAGACTTGTGATCTGTTCTATCACCATCCCAATATGAATTTGTGAAGCCTATGATATCTAATGCACAACTAGCTGCATAGTGAATACAATAACTCATGGTGCCCTGAACATATTTGAGGATGCACTTGGAAGCCTTCCAATGCATATCATGGGGTTTCTGCATGTCTCAGGAAACTGCTCCTACAACATATGAGATATCTAGATTGGTGTGGGTGAGATACATAAGACTCCCCACCAACTGTCGATACAAAGTTTTGTCCACTAATGGTGTGTCCACACCATCCTCATGTATGATCCCAGATAATAAGGGTGTAGGTGCAGAATTACAGTTTGTCATTTGGAATCTATCCAGAAGATCCATGACATACTTATCCTAAGAAAGTTTGATTCCAGAAGCATCTTGACTAATTTCAAGACAAAGAAAGAAGTGTAGTGGACCCATGTCTATCATAGAGAACCTATCATGCAAAATATCTTTGACCAAAGAAAAGGATGAAGAAGGGCTACCAGTGATCAAAATATCATCAACATAGAGTACTAAAATCATCACATAGTTAGTAGTCCTTAGCATGTAAATATTGGAATAAGATTTTCATCTAAAAAAATCATGTGGAAGCAAGTAAGAATCCATCTTTGCATACCATGATCTAGGTTCCTTCTTGAGGCCATAGAGAGACTTCTTCAGTCTGCATACTAAAGATGAGTTCTGAATGAACCCTTATGGCTACTCCATGTAGATCTCCTCTAAAATTTCATCATGAAGAAAAGAATTCTTCACATCCGTATGGTGAACTTCCCATCCTTTGGTTGTTGAAATGGATAGATCCAAGTTAATGGATTCCATATTTTCTATAAGAGAAAAGGTCTAATCATAATCTATCCCATGAATCTACTGAAATCCTTTTGCAACTAATCTGGCCTTGTACCTTCTCACCTGACCATTTGGTGCTCTCTTGGTCCTATAGACCCATTTTCATCTGACAAGTTTCCTCCCTGGTGGAAGTGGAAGCAGATCCCAAGTCCGATTCTCTAGGAGAGAGTCATGCTCCTCCTGCATGGCTACTTCCCATAGTGGATTTCCAATACCCTCACTGTAGGTATGTGGATCAGAAGATTGAACCATATAGAAATGCATGGGCATCGTTGGTTCAGAAGGGGAAATCACATGAGAAGGATCCACATGTTGAGATCAAGTCCTCCTCGAATCCAATGGATCCCCTACAAGGTTGCATGCTTCCTGAAGTGTGGACTGTGCCCACTTGGGAATTTGTTGAAGCTTCAACACTGGCTCCTCATTTGGTTGTACTACCTACTCATCTACATGTAAAGAATCCTCTGAATCTATGTCTTAATATGTAGCATTTGAGTGTGTGGAATCATCATCTCTGATGTCTGGATCTTATGGAAGAACAAGAGTCTTTACATGTTGCACTGGAGGTGCATGCAAAGGACTCTCCTCAAACTAAACACTACGCTCAATGATGATCTGGTATGTAGAGAGATGAATCAATCTGTACCCCTTCACATCATCTCGATATCCCACAAATATGAAAGGTGTGCTTTGTGGATCTAAGGCTTTCCTCTTTTCAGAAGGAATATGGGCCCATGCCTTATATCCAAAGATGCGAAAGTGTGTGGCATATGGTTTGTCACTTGTCCAAGCCTCAAAAGGTGTCCTATCCTCAAAATATCTGTGAGGTGCTATGTTTTGTATGTAAGCAACACATTTAAGTGACTCAGCCCAAATCTTGGAAGGAAGTGATCTTACATGCAACATGCAACTGGTCATCTCCTTAACAAACCTGTTCTTTCTTTCAACGACTCCATTTTTTTGTGGAGTGTAAGGAATTGTGTGTTGCAACTGGATATTAGCTTCATGACAAGGATTCTAAACATCTTTGTTGATATACTCTCCCCAATTTTTTGTACAAAGGATTTTGATTTTCTTCTGAGTTTGTGTCTCTACTAGAGCTTTGAAGTCTTTGAGATGCTAAAAAACTTTAGACTTTTTCCTGAGAAAATAAACCCAAGTATAGCGTGACTAATCATTAATAAATATAAGAACATGTATTTCTTTGCTAATGGATGGATGTGGAAATGGACCCATGAGATCAATGTGAACAAGCTCCAAGGAAGAGGAGGCTCTGCTTGCCTCCCCATTTTCAAACTTTTGTTCAGGATGCTTGCTAAGAATGCATCTGATGCAACCCCCCTACTCCCCCATAGGGGTTCGCGACCTCCTGGTCAATGGTTCTTTGATTCTTGAGTTGAAATACTATCTGGAACCTTAATGGTCCCCCCCTGTATCTAAAAAAAGGACCCCTTGGCTTCCTGGTGTAGGTCTGACAACAACACGTGACCTTTCCTTTCTCTCTGCTGCGAAAAATCAGAGTGTCGGCGTTAGCTCCTTTTTAGATAAACCCTCTCTTGATGTGACCTTGGGATATGACCACGTGATTGTGGGCACAACCACAAGCGGATTGGGGTCAAATTGATTTTGAGCCCGCAATGCTCCTACAACTTCCATGTGTCCCCTTGAAAGAACCATGGTTTGAATTGCATCCCACCCTCGATATCTTAAACTCCTCACAATTTTTATCCCCGCAATACTACGAGAACGTCGATCTCACAGTCTTGATGATAACGTCTAAATCGACGATCATATCTGCACCCTTCGAAACTACAGACCAGATAGGATTCCTTTAAATCAACGACTGAGATATCTTCGCAATTCGGGACTTTGGGAATTTAAAATCTCAAACCCATCTTCCTTCCGTATGCCAATCCTCCCGAACTAGCTATCTACGGAAACCTGTCTTCCCAATCAACGACCCTGCCTTCACTTCGGGTGTTTTACCATTCAAATAGAATCAATGGTCCAACAAACATCTTCTCTATCGACGGTCGAGATCTCCTCCGGGTCTTCAAACTTTTGAGATCTCAAATCTCAAACTTTTCCTTTTCCCAAACTCTTTTATCCGAAGGCTATGATCCCCTGACACGTGTCCTTCTGATCGAAAAATTGAGGATTACTTCGGGACTTTACCCGGAATGCATGGATCTACTCCACATCCCTCTTATATCTGGTGGAGACAAATCACTTTGGGACTTTACCCGAAGTTCATGGATTCATGCCACATCTCCCTTAGATCTCACGGTCCAGATCTTACTTCGGGTCTTCACACTCTGGCGATCTCAGTTCTCAACTAAAAAACCCACTTCAAATTTTCTGGAGCTTGAGATCTGCTACCAAGTGTCTCCTCACAAATCGACGACTCTCATCTCTTAGGGTATTCAGGCTTCGGATGTTTCAATGCTTCAACCTCCTCCTTCCTATGGATCTTTCAACCTATCGACACGTATCCTCTTGGATTAACGATCCAGATTCGCTTCGGCCCTTCGACTCTCCGCGCTTCAGGTGTTTCAAGTTTCAAACTTTCTTCCTTCTGGACTTCACCATATTTGAAGGTCTAGATCCTTTATGAAAATCCGATGCTTGATCCTTACCCCAAACAATTTGATGGCTCAGATCTGTTTCTGTGATCAGATAACTGAGATTCTACTTCGGGGTTTCATCTCTTTGGACTTCGGAAGCCTCAAAGTTCAACCCCGATAGGTTCTCTCTTCTGTGTACTGTGAACTGCTAAGGCTCTTTCACCTTCCTCTAATCCGACGACTGTCGATCCTCTTCACTGTGATCCAACGATCACGATCGATCCTCCTCCTGAGCTTATGATATCTCCCCTCTTGGAAGATTTATCAATCTTCAAAGGTTTCAAAACTTTGTTATTTCTATGAGTCCAACTCTGGGATCTCGTAAACACTCAGGAAAAGTTTTGTCTCTTATAAGCTTCAGTCCTTAAAAGGATTTGAATCTCCCATGGACACCTTGTGTTCTCGGGATTTCGATAAATCAAATCGAAGGATTTCTTGGAAAAAAATTCTTCTCGCCCACCTGGCGTTCCTCTACGCTGGTTCTTCGAAGCTTGGTCATTCCTTGACATTGTGCACACCTTGCACCTGTTCTAAGTTTCTCTTGTCCTCTATGAACTTCTATGAGCCACTCCAGGACTCAATCGATGCACTCATTGCATTTGAGATGCACACCTTGCATACGAGTGTCAGAAGAGAAACAATTGAAACTTATCCAGTTTTGTCACGAACTCATACAGTCAATCTCACGAACAATCTTGCATGAACGAAATGAACTAAATAATACATACAAAATATAATATTCATTCAATCACACATGAAATGAACATAGTCCAAGGATTTTGGGACAACTATGTCTGTTCTATTCATTCATGAAACCAAATTTACATAATGTTTCTTCTACTGTACTTTGTTCTACTGATCTCTCTTATCTCTATCTCCCTCTCTCTATTATATCTATCTATTACAATACAACAGTGAAAAACTTATCTAAGGATTGGCTCCACAAGCTCTCTCATCCTATCTGAAATCTATCCTATCAAACTCAAAGTTGTTACCTACTTTGTCCTATTACAATAACTATCAGTTATTTCTAGATAGAGTCAACACTCCATAGATGCAATCTCTTACTGTCCTTCATGACTTTACAAACAAGTTACAATTTTAAAATGTTGTTTAAAAAATATCCCAACAACTGATTTATCTCTTAAAAAAATGTTTGATTTGAAACTTGGTCCTACTGAGATGTCATTCGATCACCTCCATGCATGTGTTGTTGACTTGGAAGGCGATGCTCCTGCATCATACTCCTCTAGTTAAAAAAATTCATGGAATCTTGTCCATGAGCTCCTGCACTGTTTTTTCATGCTTCAAAATATCAGGTTCTGTAACCCAACTGGCATCTTCCATTGGATGATCTTTCCACTTCACTAAGTATTTAAAATATGTCTTCCTCCTAGTTTTCTTTCCATCCCTTTGTTCAATGATTTTCTCCATCTGAGGTTTTTCTACTAAGGGAAATTTCTCTTCCCATTGAATTTATTTCGGATCATCTGATTCTCCTGCCTCATCTCTCATGTAAGGATACAGGTATGCAACATTGAATATCGGTGATATCCCAACATTGTCTGGAAACTCAATTTCATAAGGATTGGCTACGAATTTTCTGAGAATCATGCATGATCCTATATTATTCATCTTTAATTTGTTATACGTTCCCCTTGGAAACCTTTCTTTTCTCAAATGAGCTAAAACTTCATCTCCAACTTCGAATTGAACTTCTCTCCTCTTTTGATCAACTCTGCTCTTGTATTTCTGGTTGTCTTGTAACTTCTCTCTGACTCTGTCATGGAGTTTCTGCATTTCTGTTGCGAAATCCTCTGCTCCAACACTTTTGAACTCATCTTGATTCATATATCTCAACTCTATAATCCCTGTTGGTTATATACCATACACAATTTCAAATGGACTTTTTCCTCTCCTCCTGTTCACTAAATTGTTGAATGCAAATTATGCTTGTGCCAGAATCTAATCCCATTGTTGACCTTTCTCAGTGACTAAAATTATTAACAAGTTTTCGAGACTCTTGTTTACTACTTCAGTATGTCCATCTGTCTGAGGGTGATATGTTGAACTGAAGGACAAGTTCGTCCCCAATCTCTTCCATAGATTCCTCCAAAAGTGTCCTACAAATTTGGTGTCCCTGTCTGAGACTATGCTCCTCGGAAATCCATGTAGTCTCACCACTTCTCTGATTTTTTTTTTATCTATGTGTGTAGCATCGCTTTTCTTCTGGCATGGTATGAAATGTTCCATTTTGGAAAATCTGTGCACCACAACAAATATGGAATCGCTCCCTTTTTTAGTTCTAGGAAATCCCAAAACAAAATCCATATTGATTGCATCCCTGTTGTGGGTGGGAAATCCCTCCTACGGACTAGCATTAAGGGTTTTATCATGCACGCAGAAATGACCTAAAGTCTCCTACTTTCTACCAACATCCCAATCATAAACCCCATTATTCATATGTAAATACAAGGTTAAAGAGATCCAATTATTGTACCTTAGTTTCCATGTTTGATGTCGATCCCTTTAACTCTTGGTCGCTCCTTGACTGCAACTCTCCTCCCAACGCTGACCTGCATTCATAAAATACAAACAAAGAACTCCACACGAATATGATCTATAAACTAATGGGTTAGAGATTCTATCAAAATACAATCAAATTTAAATATTGACAATGTCATATGGCAGAACGATAAAAGTACTTATTTTATTAATCTCACAAGAGTAACCTTACAATGGTGAGATCGACCATTGCTCCTCGAATCTGGTCCTAGGATCCTCTTCAACTGTGCTCCAACTGCTTCTGTATATGCTTCTCTTCACACAATAGTTGAAAAAGGTTGGGGCAAGGGGAATGATAAATCAGGTATAGTTTCTTTGCTATGATTTTCCTCCTCCCAAATGGGACCCCTACCCCTTCTTTTATAGGCTAGAAAGGGCTAGGTATTTGGTCGAGTGACTGACTATAGGCGGTCAAACAGTTTAGTTAACTTACCCAAAACTTTGTGTACCATCTACAACTTTCCATTTTTCGCGCTTTCTAGGTATACACGGGTTGTAGTGGGTCAGCCAGCATACACATGCATGCAGTAGTGGAGCAGGGCACGTATGCCTTCAAAAAGAGTGTTTTTTAAGAATTTTTTCAATAGTGGCTTGGCAAAGAAGGCAAATGAGATGGCCTGATGCCAGGTAAGCATGTCTGGTGAAATTTAGGGTTATAACAGATTCCCCCTAATTTTTGAGGTCATAAGAGCATCTGATGGCCGAAATACATTATCAATCTTCACCAATGTACCAAACAAGTGAGCCTAGGAACCGAAATTCGGGAGGTTCCATCTACAAAATAACAATTGTCTCACCGAGGCGGGCATACCCATTCTCGAAATAAAATCATGGCTACCAATCAAATACACTTTAGATCCATGTCATATAACTATATAAAGTGTAGCCGCGGGCAATACACAACGGATCTACATCTCGAAATCAAAAATATATACATGTATAGTATCCATCTTCAAGAAGCAAATCAGACCTGATGGCTAGAGATGAGGCCTTCAGAACTCAAGAAACAACTTCAAAATCTTCACAAGTCAGGTAAGAGTGTAATATGAGTGTACGACTTCACTACCCAAAGGTCTTTGATGGCTTGTCAGGAACGGACTAGAGGATTTTGATGATCAGGTTGAGGACTTCATGGATTTCAAACAAAGACTTGATTGGGATTTCAGGATGATCAGGCATGAGGGTAAGAGACAATCTGCAGAGGGGGTCGACTCAAGCTTGGTAATAACTTCCCTTAGACAATAGCATGATAAAAGATAAGACTCAGGAAGCATGATATTTTGACATAAGTTCACGATGCAGGAGGCACCACAAACTCTCCATATCTTTGGAAGAATAACCAAACAGAGGAGGACACAACTCTATGTAGCTAGAAAATCTTTCTAAGGTCATGTTAAATCCCAAGGTTTTACGAAAAAACGAAAGGATGTGTTTTGTCCAAGGGCGACTCATTGTGCTGGCAATAAAAAGAAAATACTTTTCCCTTCCTCTTTTTGGGGTATATTTGATTTTTTTGTCTTTTTCAATAATTTTGGAAAGCTTGAAAAAGAATAAAATAATGCTACGTTACAAAGGAGGATCGAGTGTCACAGACATACTAGTTACAAGCACATGGAACACATGAATTCTCAGGGCGAAGGGACTTATGCAGGAAAAGGACACTCAGGAAAAATCCTCCATGGGCCAAAGGTGTCAAGACGCAGAGGCAAGGTCCTACAGGGCTTGCGTATAAGGCATGCTTTAGATGGTTCAGTTGAGAGAAACATGGAGCTGGCATTAGGCCAAAGACGTAGGTATGCAAATGCGGTTAATAAGACACAAAATGGTAACGTCATTCGATGTAATTTTAACGAGCCCAGAGAAGGTAAGCTCGATGGTTTTTCATATTTAGAGAGTCTGAAAAAGCGTAAAAGGAGACTCTATTGGGGTACCTTTTCTGAATATAGTCTAGTCGGTTCGAAAAAGGGGTAAACTAGCACCGACCAAACGTCTATTCAAAACCATTTTAACGAGTGTGATAAAGACAAGATCACTCAGCGATTTTTTCATTTTTAAGGATTCTGAAAAAATCTTGACTATGGACTCCGTCAGGAATGTTCTTCTGGACCATTTTAACGAGTGTGAAAGAATAAGGTCACTCGACGATCTTTTCAATTTTAGGGAGTCTGAAAAGAGCTTAACTATGGACTCCATGGGGGTTCCTTTTTCGTAAATTTAGTCCCTCGGGCTCGAAAAAGGGTAAAAATCATACCTGAGAATACTCTTCTAGGGAACCGAAGCTCCTAGAGTATACCTTTGTTCATACAGTTGACCATCCAGACCGAAAAAAGGGGTAAAATATCGTCGGATAGACGTGACTTCAAATTTTAGTTTAGCGAGCGTGAAGGTCAATAAGATCGCTCGACAATATTTTCATATTTAGAGGGTCTGAAAAGGGCTTAAAAGAAGACCCATTATGTTCTGGGAGTCCCGAGGGTGAGGTCAAGAGTGATAATGCATCATGCAAATGAGGCTCAAAATCATAATCAGGATAAACTAATAAGGACTCCTGAGCCTATAGTCATTAGTGACAGCATGGACACCAAAATGCAACCAGGATCTACCTAGGGCATCCATGTTAAGGTAGGCTCTACCACTAAAAATACGACACTTCTAAAGCAACAATGATGGTTCTGTGTTGCTGTAAGGTAGCTAGAGAGGTAGTGGGGGGGGCCAGAGGGCCCATAGTGATAATAGTGGAGGTCATTCAATGTAAGGTGGACTAGGTCCACTATATTATTAAATAAGGCCCACTATGGTAGTTAGATATAATAAATGTAAGA
>ML801103.1:63662-100370 GCA_009831015.1 Picea engelmannii | reverse complement strand
GAGAGGATCCCTTCCATAATATGATCCATTGTATGGTGTTGCCCTACCCTAAGGGTTTGATAGTAATAAATAAGATTTTGCATATTGTTCTTGTGTATCTGTTGTGGTACTTTCGTATTCAGGAATTTGGTACTTAACAATTGCAAATCAGTGGGATCGATCCTATGGTGTAGTGATAAAGACAACGAGATGCATAAAGTAGAGGTGGAATCCTAACTTAAATGCAACAAGTTGGAAAAATGACTTTTTACCAAAGGACCTTTAAAAAGACCCAAATCTCCAAAAAGTTTCCCAATACCCAAAGTAACATTTATCGTAACAATCCATAGAAAACTCCTAAACCATACTAAATGATGTTTAATTTAGAAAAAATGACACAAGGGTCCAAAAAATGACAAAAAGTGGCCCAAAAGTTCTATAAATAGAAGTTGGCAGCTCATTATCACTATTGCAAATTGAGAAATTGACTAAAAGCCAAAAATACCCCTTTGTGAAAAGAATTGATTCCGGGAGCTTCAGTGGACGAAACAAACTTCCTCTTGGACCAAGTAAGTACACACTAACCCCCCTTGCATTTCAATACTTCATTTAAGCATTTTTTTTTTTGAGGGGGTGTTAACCTTTAAAAAGGTCATCCCCGAGTACATGTGTGCAGTCGTAAGACAAACCGCGTGTGCACATGTGTAGAGAAAAGAATGCACGTGTGCACATGCTACTGTGTGCATTATAGTCTGCGTTTAGCCTCTAAGATAAGAAAAAATTAAAGAATGCAAGGGATAATCCCCCCTGGACTTATCAATTGCAGGATGTATGTTCACTAGAGGGAGAGGGAGCATGAGGATATTGATTTTTTGGTCAGTGAGGAACCTGCTGCTACTGTTGCATTGGCACAATGTGGTTTGTTAAAGTTCTTCCAGTGTCCTTTCATGCGGGAACAACCTAGGTTGTTGAATGCCTTAGTTTATTATTGGCATCCTGACGCAGAGGCCTTTATGCTTGAGGGACAATCATTGACTCCAACGATTGAGGATATTTACTTTCTGACTAGCCTCTCAAGGAGAGGGGAACCAGTCAATTTCTTCACTTTTCCCTCGGGGCCACACAATATAGAGGAGTTGATTGGACTCCATTATGAAGCTGGTACAGATAATATGGGCACTCAGGTGTAAACATGATCTCAGACCTATCACTAAAAGTGATAGTTTTTCTTATTGGGCGGATTACAGGATCCGCAACTTTGCATCAGGCCTCCTGGGCGCACATGAATTGTGCAGTTCAGTGCTTAAATGCACAAGTTTTTGACTGGAGTACCACTTTACTAGAATATTTGAAGAGGCAACTTATAGAGTGTCTCATGTGGAGGCAAAGGAACTTTGGGTTTGGGACTATTATTTGTTCTTTCTTCTTCTTCGAGAGTATCGAGTCTTAGCCTGAGGGAGACAATACGAGGTCATATAGCATCTTCTCCAATAGTAAACAGATGGGCATTTTTGTTACCGCGACAGGGGGGAGGGAGGACTATTGAGGTCTTCAATGACAATTTTTTTGACTGGTGGTCTCAACGGATTCCGGTGATAGAGGACTATCCTTATGCCAGAATTGACTTTTCCAGGGACCTTGACATGGGTGTACCTCCCAGAGTGGTATGAGGAGAGTTAGGTATGCTTTGTTTTTAATTTTTATGTTCTTTTATATATATCATTTTTTGTATATACCAGAGTATCTGACAATTAAGTATGTGTTATGTGTAGATGTGGGGCTAGTGCATCCAGCAGACTTCGCGAGGGACATGCGACATCCTCGACCAGAGGTAGGGCCAATTGCAGCTGGCAGACCAACAGCAGCAGGGGGACCTCCAACTGGAGAGGTTGAGAGAGTATTGAGATGGGTAGAGGGGAACTTTACCTCGCTTACTCATACAGTCCCCATGGCAGAGATCGAGAATTTGTTGCCATCTATGCAGCCTCATGTAGTGGGGGCACCACGGACATGGGTTCGTCTTTTTTGATATTTGGAAAACGTTTTTTATCATTATAATAGGGCCAATAGGCCCTATCCTTAGTTATATTGGACTGCTTACGTGCTGAGGGCACTATTTGTATATTTTTGAGGGCATAATCCCTGTGACATTTTATTGGACATATTTTTGAGGCGCTTGCGTCCACCCATGTACTCTGATATTTTTGATATTATATATGGATTTTTATGTCTTTTTTATGTCTTATGGATTAAATCTACTTTACAAATGTATTTACATGTGCATTTGTGTGTCTTTCTTATATGTGTGCAAGATTTCAATCTAATATTTGATTAGCTAGAGTATCTGTAACTTGATTTAATCTACTAGGAACAAGAAAATATGTAATATAATCAAATCTTCGTTCTAAGAGACGTACCCTAAGGAATCGTTGGTGTAGAGTAGGATCATGAACACGGTAGACTCCATTTAAGTGAGACACAACCAACTGAGTGTCTAAATAGACTCGGAGGTGAGAGATACCAAGTGACAAAGCATCATGAAGTAGCACAATAATTGCATTGTATTCGGCGACATTGTTTGTGGTGTCACCTAAACATATACCTCGTGAGTATAGGAATTGGCCCTGAGGTTTGAAAATCACCCAATTTGTGGAGGCAATCCTCTGAGTGTGCTGGCTAGTGCCTTCTGCGAATCCAACGAACACCTCTGATCCACTTGACATCTTCCATAGTGAAAAATATGACATCAAAAAATGACACGTACATAAAACGAAAAAACCAAAAAGTAATAGTACAAAGATTGTACATATATTACAAAAAGTCACCCAAGGTGACCCACCTATGAGTAATACTTCTTGAGGTAGAGCCCATTTCTAGGCTCTGCCAAAACATTTCCCTCAAATCCCACCAGACGATAAGCGCCCTTCTGTAGTACTTCTTTCATGATGAAAGGTATGAACCACATGGGTTTGAACTTGCCTGCCCCCAGGGGGTCCTTATCTTGGTCATAGACCAGGACAAGGTCGCCTTCAGAGAAAATCCAAGGACGATCGAACTGATCATACTGACACTTGACTTTTTGTTTATGAGCCTCGTTAAACAAGGTCACATCACGATGTTGTTCATTGAATTGTTCGAGGTATAATAACTATTCTTCAAGTGGTGAAGTATCTGGAAATAACTGTACTGCCAACTTTAATGATGGGATCTAGAATTCTATAGGCAAGACTGATTCTAGCCTGTAAATGAGTTGAAAATGTGAGAAACTGGTTGCAATCTTAACAGATGTTCAGTAATCCCATAATGTCGAATATAAAATCAAATGCCAATTTGACTTGGCCGAATTGATCGTTCGTTGTAGAATGGTTTTATGAGATTTATTTATAGCTTCCACCTGACCATTCGCTTGGGGGTAATAAGGTGATGAATGTTCCTGCCTCAACCCAAGATTTGATGTTAACTCGATCATCATTTTGTTCTGAAAGTGACTATCATGGTCAGTGACAATCTCTCCCGGGACGCCTAACCTTGCTATTATCTGGTTGAACAAAAAGAGAGTTGTTGTCTCCTCGTCATATTTGAACGTTGGCATAGATTTGAACCACTTGGTGAAGTAGTCTACTGCTACAATGATATAGCATTGCCCCCTTACTGAAGGGGGGTTGCATGTAGTGTAATCAATCCCCCATTTAGTGAAGGGACCAACGGTAATAATGGGAAACATGGGAGCGGGATGTGCCCTCATCTTCCGAGAGAAGATCTGACACGGGTGGAACTTCTTGACCGATTCAACACAATATTTGATTAATGTCGGCTAGAAGTAACCAGCTCGTAGAATATTTTGGGCTGTTGCCAAATCGAACAAATGACCAACACATGCTCCAATGTGGAAATCGTTAAGCATGATTTACGCTTCTTCATGAGTGAGACATCAGCGAAGGATGCAGTCTACACCTCGATAATACAATGTGTCCTTGAGTATGAGATAGTTCTTATCCTGATGGCGTATACGACGACGCTCATCACAAGAAGCAGAGGCAGGACACTTCAAAGTCTGGAGATAGACAAGGACATATCCATACTAGTGGTTGGAAGACGTGATCAAAAACATGTCTCCTTTGAT
Source organism: Picea engelmannii (assembly GCA_009831015.1). NCBI lineage: Eukaryota > Viridiplantae > Streptophyta > Pinopsida > Pinales > Pinaceae > Picea > Picea engelmannii. The sequence continues at coordinate 96,268 of ML801103.1, read as the reverse complement.
AGGTGACTCGTCGGGTATAACATCACCTGATTCGATCAGAAGTTCCAATATGAGTTCCGTGAAAACCATCGACTTTTTGGATTTCGCCGAAATGAATTCCAAGTCAAATTCCTGGAGGATAACTATCCATCTACTGATTTTTTTGTCGATGACTCGGCATGCCAATATGTATTGAAATGGATTCACGATGGCAATGACGATGGTCTTTCGAAACAAAATATAATGACGGAACTGTTGGACAACATGAACTACTACCAACGCAAGTTTTTCAATATGGGAATAATTGAGTTCCGGTCCAACTAGGCCTCGGCTCAGGTAATAAATCACGTATTCTAAGAGTAAATCATCCTCTTGAACTAAGACCATATGGATGGTCGACTCTACAATGGCCAAGTATAATAGGAAATATTTATTATAATTGGGTGGCTGAAGCAGAGGGGTTGATATGAGGGCGCTTTTCAATGCTGGGAAAGAGCATTGAGCGGCTTCGTCTCAATAAAAAGGAACATCCTTCTTCAATAAATGCATAAAACCCTTTGTGATCTCAGCATAGTTTAGGATGAAACGTCATAGAAAATTCACTTTTCCCTGCAGACTCTGAAGCTGAGGTATGGTGCAAGGGGGAGGAAATTGAACTATTGCCTCAACCTTGGGAGGATCGACCATGATCCCTGTTGTCAAAATGATGAAACCTAACAATCCCATGGCCTTTCTGGAATTGGTAATGGCTGATACAAACCAGTGTTCTGTTGTCTTCCTTTTTCATATTGACAAATTTAGCATTTGTTCACAAACATTTTCACCTCTTCTCTCATGCTTTGCCAATAGTACAAATTTCTCAACTGTGAAAATGTCTTATCGTGACCAAAATGTCCAGCTAAAACTCTGTTGTGTTTCTCCTTCAACAAATTATCTCTCATTGAGCATTTTGGAATGCATAATTGGATTCCTTTGAAAAATAATCCATCCTGGATCAAATATTCATTCCATGGGCTTATGTCTCCCAATAAAGGATTATTTCATGCCTCATAAGCCTCCTTAAAATTTGTGTCTTCTTTATACATCTCTTTGAGGTGTTGAAACCCTAAGTTCTCCACTTGGAATTCCTGTACAATCAAACTCCTCCTGCTCAAAGCATCTGCAACTTTGTTAGCAGTTCCAACAATGTGATTAATAACAAAAGTAAAATTTTACATAAATTCTACCCACTTTGCATGTTTCTAATTCAACTTTTCTTGCCTGGTAATTAATTGCAAAGCTTGATTATCATTGTACAAGAAAAATTATTTGGTAATTAGATAGTGTCTCCACTTATTCAAAGCGTGAATCACTACATTAAATTCTTTGTCTTATGTAGAATAATTCTTCTTGGCGTCATTATGTTTCTCACTGAAATAAGCAACTGGCCTATTGTCCTGACTCAAGACTGCTCCAATACCTAATCCACTTGCATCACATCTCACCTGAAATGTTTTTTCCAAAATCTAGCAAGACCAGAATTGGTTGTTCTATGATCTTCTCCTTCAACACTTTGAAACCTTTTTCAGCTTCCTCTGTCCAACTGAAGGACTTGTGTTTCTTCTTCACAGTGTCCAACATGGGTGCACATATACCATTGAAATTTCTGATAAAATTTCTATAAAATCTTGCTAACCCATGAAAACTTCTTACCTCAAATATGTTGTTTGGTGATGGCCATTCTTTGATTGCTCTTATCTTTTCTAGATCCATCTTCAATTCATTTGAAGATATCATGAAACCCAAATATATGAGTTCCTTCTTCATAAAAGAACTTTTCTTCAGATTTATCAACAACTTCTCTTGCTGCAACTTTTCCATCACTGATGTCAAATGTCTTAAGTGTTCTCCCTTCGTCTTACTGAATATTAGTATGTCATCTAGATATACTATGACAAAATTTCCTATGAAGTCTTTCAAAACTTCATTCATTGACCTCATAAATGTTCTTGGTGCATTTCTCAACCCAAACGACATGACCAACCATTCAAACAATCCTTCATTTGTCTTGAATGTTGTTTTCCATTCATCTCCCTATCTCATCCTTATTTGATGATATCCACTTGTCAATTCTATATTGGAAAAATAGCTCGCTCCACTCAAACAGTCCATCAAATCAACCATCCTTGGTAAAAGAAATATGTACCTAATGGTTATCTTGTTGATGTCTCGGTAATATGTACACATCCTCCATACCCCATCTTTCTTTGGACTTATCACAGTCAGTACTGCGCATGGGCTTAGGATTTACATGACTAAACCTTTATCCAAAAACTCTTGAACTTGATTTTTGACCTCCTCATTCTCTCTAGGTGTCAACCTATAATATGCTTTGTTTGTTAAACTAGCTCCTAGAATAAGGTCAATATGATGGCTTATACTCCTAATGGGTGGCAATGAGTGTGGTAAATCATCCACTACTATATCAACAAATTTTTCTAACAGTTCCTGGATTTCTAAAGGGAAATATTCCACAAAAGTATTTGTAAGGATAACTCTAGGCTTCCTCACTACAACAAACTACATTTCCTTTTCCTTCTTGACTTCTTTCAATAGTTCCTTCCCATTCATGAGAAGTATGCTTGAGCTGGCTTCTCTCTTTTGCTCTTTGTCTTCTATGGGTAACAACATATGTGTCCTACCATTCTTTTCTAGGGTATAGGTATTCTTCCTTCCATCATGGATAAATTTTCAGCCATACTTCCACGACCTTCCCAATAAAATATGGCAGACATCTATAGGAATTACATCACATAATATTTCATCCCTATAACCTCTTATTTTAAATTCAACTTGGCATTGTTGACTTACCATTACTTGATGTCCTTTTTGTAACCACGATACCTTGTATGGGTTTGGATGTGTAGTTGTCTTCAACTCCATCTTCTCCACCATATTTGTGGATACTAGATTGTCAGTGCTCCCACTGTCTATGATCACCTTGCAAACTATGTCTTTCGACTTGCAAGCAGTTCTGAACAAAATCATTCATTGAAATGGTTCCTCTACATCCTTCTTGGGTTTAAGAAGAATCTTTCTCATCATGAGGTTCCTTCCTCCTTCTGCAACTTCTTCTTCCACATGCTTCTGTGCTTCGACAATGTGTGATTCACCTCCTCCTTCGTGCTTTGTCTCGGGACATTATGAAGACTTGTGCCCTTTCTTTCCATAGGTATAACATTTAACTACAACTCCTCTGGCTCTTCCTCTTCCTCTTCCTCTGGAAAAAGAGATTATTCCTCCATGTTGTCCTTCTTTAGAACTTCCACCTTTCTCATGGTGACTATGCTATTTGTCAGCTTCATGCTTCGGCTTTTGGAACTTCTCTCTGGTAGTTCCCTTACCTCTGCTTCATTGGATTTGCTTCCCGGCCAATTTTTCTTCATCTTTCAAGGCTTCTTGATAAGCATCCTCTACTGTACTAACTGACATCATGTTGATATCCTCTTGGATTTCGTATCTCATCCCATTGATATATCTGGCTGTCTTTTCATCTTCATTTTCCTTTTGTCTAGCCTTGATGTTCAGTCTGTAAAATTCTTCAGTGTACTCCTTGACTGATAAACCTTTCTGTCTCAGGTTCTGCAATCTTCTGTAAACATTAATTTGGTAATCCTTTAGGATAAATTTGGCTTTCAACTTAGCTACCATCCTATCCCAATTTTTAATTTTATGCTTACCATTTCTCCTACGTTCAACTTGCAGTTCATCCCACCATAGCACTGCATGACCTTTCAGTCTTGTCACTGCATGCTTCACCATCTTGTCTTCTTTGATATCTTCATAATCGAAGTATTTTTCCATAGCACATACCCAATCTAAAAATTATTCAACTTCTAAATTGCCTTCATTCATCGTTACCTCTATTCTCGCTCTAGATCCTATTTTTGAAACAAATTTTATTAAGCGATCTTGTGCAGCATCCTCTGCTACATTTTCTTCGACCTCTTCTTCTTCATTCTCAGCTTCACTGATATTTCCAGCATCTGGTGCTCTTCTCTGCATTGTTTCCATGGTGTCCAATCTCATTCGAAGTCACCTCATTTCTTCTTCCATTTCTGCATTCGCTCTATTCCTTCTGGGTGGCATGAATTCACCACATCACCTACAAACATAAATCAAATTTTTGATACCACAAATGATATCAAATTACCCCTTTCTCCTTTCGTCTTTTGTTTGCAAACAAACTCAATATCAACTCTGATACCACCTGATGCAGCTCCCTACTCCCCCGTAGGGCTGCGTGACCTCTTGGTCAATGGTTCTCTAATTCTTGAGTCGAAAGACTCTCTGGAACCTTAATGGTCCCCCCTTTGTATCTAAACACAAGACCCCTCAGCTTCCTGGTGCAGGTATGACAACAACCCATGACCTTTCCTTTCTCTCTGTTGCGAAAACGCAGAGTGTCGACGTTAGCTCCTTTTCAGATAAACCCTCTCTTGATGTGACCTTGGGATATGACCACACAATTGTGGGTGCGGACCCAATCGGTTTGGGGTCAAACTTCTTTTGAGCCCGTAATGCTCCTACAACTTCCACGTGTCCCCTTGACGGAACCAAGGTTTGAATTTTGGCCTGCCCTCGATATCTTAAACTCCTCACAATTTCTGTCCCTGCAATACTACGGGATCGTCGATCTCATGATCTTGACGATAACGTCTAAATCGACGATTAGATCTACGCCCTTCGAATCTACGGACCAGATCTGCTTCCTCTAAATCAACGGTCGAAATCTCTTCGTAATTTTGAACTTCGGGAATTCGAAATCTCAAACCCATCTTGCGTTTATATGTCAATCCTCCCGAACTAGCGATCTACGGACACCTATCCTCCTAATCAATGACCCTGCCTTCACTTTGGGTGTTTGACCATTCAACTCGGATCAACGGTCCAGTGACCCTCTTCTCAATCGATGATCAAGATCTCCTTCGGGTCTTCATACTTCTAAGATCTCAAATCTCAAACTTTTCCTTTTCCAAAATTCTTTTATCCGAAGGTTATGATCCCTTGATATGTGTCCTCCTGATCCAACGATCAAGGATTGCTTCGGGAATTTACCCAGAATGCATGGATCTACACCACGTCCCTCTTAGATCCGATGGCTACAAATCACTTCGATACTTTACCGGGAGTTCACGGATTCGCGCCATGTCTCCCTTAGATCTCACGGTTCAAATCTTACTTCGGGTCTTCGCACTTCGACAATCTCATTTCTCAAGTAAAAAACCACTTCAACTTTCTCGGAGCTCGAGATCTGCTGCCAAGTGTCTCCTCACACATTGACGACTCTCATCTCTTCGGCTATTCAGGCTTTTGATGTTTCAATGCTTCAACCTTCGCCTTCCTCTAGATCTTTCGACCTATTGACATGTATCCTCCTATATCAACGATCCAGATTTACTCTGGCCCTTTGGCTCTCCGCGCTTCAGGTGTTTCAAGTTTCAAACTTGCTTCCTCCCGGAATTCACAGTATCTGACGGTCCAGATCATTTCTGACGATATGATGCTTGATCCTTTCCTTGAACAATCTGATGGCTCATATATGTTTCTGTGATCGGACGACTGAGATTCTACTTCGGGGTTTCAGCTCTTCGGACTTTAGAAACCTCAAAGTTCAACCCCGATAGGTTCTCTCTCCTCTGTGATGCGAAGTGTTAAGGCTCTTGCACCTTCCTTTGATCCGACGATTGTCGATCCTCTTCACTGCAATCCAACAATCATGGTCACTCCTTGTCTTGTGCTTTTGATATCTCCCCGCTTGGAAGATTTATCAATCGTCAAAGGTTTCGAACCTTTGTTCTTTCTACGAGTCCAACTCTGGGATCTCGTCAACACTCGGGAAAAGTTTTATCTCTTCTGAGCGTCAATCCTTAAAAGGATTTTGATCTCCCACTCACACCTTGCGTTCTCGGGATTTCGATAACTCAAATCGAAGGATTTCTTGGAAAGAAATTATTCTCTCCCACATGACGTTCCTTTGTGCTAGTTCTTTGAAGCTTGGTCATTCCTTGACGTTGTGCACACCTTTCACCAGGTCTGATTTTCTCTTGTCCTCTCTGAACTTCTCTTAGCCACTATGGGACTCAATTGACGCACTCCTTGCGTTTGAGATGCACACCTTGCATACGAATGTCAGAAGAGAAACAATTGAAACTCATCCAGTTAATCTCTCGAACAGTCCTTCATGAATGAAATGAACTAAACCATACATACAAAATATAATATTCATTCAATCACACATGAAATGAACACAGTCCAAGGATTTTGGGACAACTCTGTCTGTTCTATTCATTCATGAAACCAAATTTACATAGTGTTTCTTCTACGCTACTATGTTCTATTGATCTCTCTGATCTCTATCTCCCTCTCTCTATTATGTCTATTTGTTACAATAAAACAATGGAAATATTATCTAAGGACTGGCTCCACGAGATCTCTCGTCCTGTCTGAAATCTATCCTATCAAACTCAAATCTGTTACCTACTTTGTCCTATTACAATAACTACCAGTTATTTCCAGATAGAGTCAACACTCCATATCTACAATCTCTTATAGTCCTTCATGACTTTACAAACAAGTTACAATTTTAAAATGTTGGTTACAAAATATCCCAACAACCCATTTATCTCTGAAATAAATGTTTGATTTGAAACTTGGCCCTGCTGACATGTCATTAGATCGCCTCTATGCGTGTGTTATTAACTTGGAAGGAAATGCTCCTGCATCAGCATCCTTCACAAATCCCTTCAGAAAAGTGAATGTTTGGAAAGCCTTTGACCATTCCTAGCTTGGGAAGTCATTGCATGTACCAAAATTTTAAATGACCAAATCTCTCATGCCATGTTCTATTACTATCATTAGCATGTGTAAGTAGAAAAGAGGATTCATAGTCAATAAACTTAGTGAACTTATACAACTGTGATTTGCGATCTACCTCACCAACTACAATAATTGAATTTTCATACATGTCAAGTACAGTAACTAAATCTGATGTAAATTAAACCCTTTTACCTGTTTGAGTGATCTGATAAACTAGGAGAAGATTTATAAAAATATTTGGAACATGTAAAACATTCTCAAAACTTCCATTAGGGAGTTCCACTCTCCCCTCTCCTGCAACTACTATTGGATTATCATCCCCAGTGAGAATAGGAGGTCCAGAGCATGAACTCAAAGAAGTAAAAAAATCTTCTTTAGCTACAATATGATGTGATGCACAATAATCTATAATCCATGAATCAAATGAGGAATTAATTGCAACCATAGAATGATGATTACCTTTCTTAGGCGCATGTTCTTCCTCCTTCTTCTTCTTGGCCCTTCAGGAATGAAGTCTCCAAGGTTATTCTTCTAAAGTACCTATGTCATAAGATTGATATGCTTCTTCATGATTCGTTTTATTGCAATATGTGCACTGCTTTCCCTTCTTCTTCTTCCCTTTGGAATTTGAAGAATCTTTGAACCTGAAGAATCCTTGAAGGGTTTGGAATATCCCTCGTTCTTTGACTATGGATGTAATAGCTCCTTTCGTTTTTGCTTCGATTTCTAATTGGATGACCCTTTTCCATCATGAATGGCGAGTGCATGTGCTTTGGTATCTTTCATGAGGCCCATCTGTATGATTTTTTTCTGCTCTTGTGTGAGAGACTTAATGAACTGAGCCATCATAGGCATTTTCAAATTTTCTCCCAAAAGACATCTGCCAGAATGGAAATTGGAGACATATACAGTGTATTTTGGTCCTAGCTTGGACAAGATTGTTAGAATAAGTTGTTTCGCTTGTGTAGACTTGTCAATACCAAATTCACGCAAGATCAATATCAAATATTTAAATTTAGTAAATAAATATTGTATATTATCAAAACTTTTAGGGTCTAAGGTATTCAACTCTACCTCAAGCATATGACCTCGCATCTCATATTTCTTTCCAAAAAGTCCTTCCAAGGTGGTATAGATCTGATTTGGATTCTTGCATGTGGAAACACGAAACCATAAATCAGTGGAGATTAACTCAAGAAGTATTCATGTGGTTTCATTCTTACGGTTCACCCATCTGGTCTTCTCAAGTGCTGATGTAGGTTTTGTTTCTGTCACCATCGTCAAATTATACAGTCTTTTTCTTTTGAGTTGGAATGCGGCCTTCGAATTCCATTCAAATTATTTTTACAGTGTGATTATTATCACCATACTTGATTGAATAAGTTGCATCATCTCCATCCCTGCTATTGATTCTGAAAAGATCTTGAAAACCCAGATCGTGGATTCCAAGATATGACTGACGGTTCTATGGCATCTATAGATATGATAAAACAACTATATATCCTCAAATGCGATGTGGGTTTTGGATATTTTTTGTGAGAATGAGAATCCCTATGTCATACGTCTCTGGTCAAAACTTCAACCCAACCCAGATCATGGATTTTGAGCTATGTCTTTTTTACTATAGAAACCCAATTTTCTAGAGTGTCTCACCCTGGCAATGGGCAGACTGAGTGAACGTCACACCCTATTGAAGGATACAATGAGACTATGTCTCACCCTAGCAATGGATAGGCTGCATCGGTTTTGGAAAACTAAACGTTGCACCCTGGTGAAGAATACGGTGTAACAATGTCGCACCTTGGATGTGTAGAAGTTGCATCGATTCCTGAAGAAAAAAAATTCATAAGTTTGAGTGTGACCGTCACACCCTAGCAATGGATAGACTGCGTCGATTCCAATTGTCACACCTTTCAATAGTGATAGGCTGTGACTATGGCTGAAACTAGGTTTACTCAATAATTAAATCCTCTTTCCCTTTTCTTTGTCTTGTCTGGGTCACTCCAAGCAGCTTGGCTCTGATACCATGTTAGTGTTTCATGGAAACCTACACAAGAGACCTAGCTAAAGCATACGAAAACAAATATTATCAAGAAAAGGAAGAGAGATACAATATGAAGAATGAGAATCGATGTATATTATGATCTATTCAATGAGTGAGTGATATTCACTCATATAGGCAATGACATCCTATAATTAATAAAAGAGAAGCAGTAGTGAGCTGCAGTGAGATTTTCTTAGGAATGCATGCATAATAGTGATGGTCTAAAATTAGAAAGTCTAAAATAGAACTAGTCAGTTAACTCCCACTGAACTAGTGTGTCGAAAATAGAAATTTCTCCAACAAACCTGAGTCCTATCTAGTTTTATAACGTGTTTATCACTTTTGAGCGGGGTTGCATTCAATTTCTTGCAGATTGACATTGGCATGACATTGGAGGATGCCCATGAATCGACTAGGAAATTATGTAGGTTTCTATTAAATACTTCAAATGTTAAAATGAAAGGAGGAACAAAAGGATTTCCTCTTTTGTCTAAAGAGCAAGCATTCACACTTGGTTTATTTTTTAAATCTGTGGGAGATGGGACCTCACCTAGGTCAGTGCTTGTCATAGGGGCTTCTATTTATTTTAAGACTTGCAATAGAAAATACTTTTCTTGAGAGATCCTACACATATCCATGACAGACACATTAGCCTTCATCTTCTTCAAATCTTATACCACATTATAGTCTAGCTTAGGAGCTTCTTGTGTGTGTATGTTTGTGGGATTTTTTTGAGAAGAAAATAGTGGTTTTGGGCGATTGAACGCTTTATTCCCTCTATATAACTGAGAAATGGTGGGATTAGTTTGGACAGGTTGACTTCTACCTCACGTATGTACAGATAGAACTTCAGTGGGAGGTTCCTTCACTTCATTGGCATCGTTGAAAGGCATTAGGTGGTTGGAATCCCATAACAACATGGCTGTCACTTCCGGTGGAACTTGAATTTCCTGATCGATGGCATTTATTGTCGATCCACTGTGTCATTTGGTTGGGGAGAATTCATCTAGGAATCAGTTAGACATTAAATTCATAGCATGCAACCATTGGGGGCAGTCCCTTTCTAAATGATTCTCTTGGCGGTACATGTAGAAAGAGTCAAATGCTACAGTCCCTAAGTCGATGTTTAGGTTAGTTGAGGGAGGTTCTATAGATTTGAAAGGTGGATTTATTTTAAAAAATAGTTTAAAAGGTATTTGATTTTGGTTTCCCTCCCCAACACTCCTTTTCATATCTACGATCTCGATGGGGAATTTTTTTTATCATCTGTTGTATATTTTCTAGATCTCCTCCTTCTTTATCAGGACCTGGTTCTGTTGATTTTCCCGGGGGTCTCGTTAACAAAAGTCCTGTCTTAGGTAGAGTTTGGGTTTCCTTCTTAATTACTGAGATATGAACTTATTTACATCCTTTCATTTGAAATTCAATGGTTTTAGCTTCTTCGAAATTTTCATCTAGGGTATGTTTGGCAACCCCTTTTACGAACATGGAAATAGAAGCTAGGAGAGCATTAGCCTATACTTCAATTTGCAACTCATGGATAGGTTTATCTTCAGGTTGAAATTTGTTCAAGATAGTGGTAAATATTTGGTTGAAATGTTTACCCTTTTCTTTTGGACTCATAGTGGCAGTGAAGAAGTCAACCATTAAATCTCCTGTGGTAGTTTCTTTCGCAAATTTGTCTAAGATATCCTTTTAAAACTTTGTCAAGCTAGATATGGAACCAATTGGTAGGTTAAAATACCAAGTTGAGGCTAAATTCTCAAAGGTATAAGGAAAACGCCTACACACTACATATTAATGTTGCATGCTCATCAATCTTTTATCCAATATGAACTTCTTGATATAGTCCTCAGGCAATCTGAAGGTCTTGGGGTCAAATTTAGGAAGTAATTTTTCTGGATGTCGAGGTAGGTTATGCACCCTTCCTAGGATTTCCAATGAATCTCTGGCCAACCATGCTTGATTATGTTTAGGTTGATTTTTCCTTTCTTCATTGTTATCGTTATTACCTTCCATGTCTTCCAATTCGGAAGATGAGCAATCTGAGTTAGACCCTTCCTCGTTAGATTCAAAATTGTCATGTTCATAATGGTTACCAGATGATGTTTCGGGTATCATATTAAGGGGTTGTTCGATATCAGTAAGGGAAAAATCTATCAGGTCTTCTACCATGTGAGAAAAAAACCTGGTCAGGGGTGTCAACAACTGGTCTTCTTACTTCTTTTATATGAGGAAGTAAAGAAGATAAAGGTAACGCTCCAATTTGTTCGGTGTAAGATCTTGTAATCCTTATGAACTTATTTAACTCCTCGTGGGGAAGAGTGTAAGGTATTTCAGGGTACAAGTGTTCATCCTCTTCATGTTGAGGTGTGTTACTCGTATCAGGATTACTCTGTGTGTGTGGGTTGTCTCAAGAGTGACTATCCATGCATGTGGGATGTTTTGAATCTATAGGCTATACACAATATATTATCAGAAATATTATTAGCCATGCATTTGTTCAGACTCTCCTTCTAGCACCAATTCTGTTGAGGGGTCCAAGATCCATTTAATTCAACAGTAGGAACCAAACTCGCCTAAGAGGCCCAATTAGACTCGTAAGCATTTGATGAATATTAAGGTTCTCCAGATTCGTGATTTGGCTGGGTTTATTGATGGGATTTAATTGTGAATGAAAGATATGTCTTTTTTGTTAAGCCTTCTCCTCGGACTAGGAAGTTCTCTTTTTGGTTATTTTTTCTAACGTTATAACAATAAGGAATATAAAACTCTATAATAGATGAAAGAGAGAAGCTAACTATGTGTTTGGGGGAAGGCTGGGTTTAGGATAACCTTTATAACCTAACATGCAAACGAATAATATCTAAATAAATTTAAACTAGCATTAACACCATTTTAATTAGTGGACATTCAACATCGTTTGAGATAATAGTTACAGAAAAGAAACATACATGTGACAAGAAGTTAGTGCAAGAAAAGTAATTTACAATACTCTATTATCAATCACATGTTAGCATAATCGATTTCTAGTCACCAATTATAATAAAAGAACTATTAGAGCATCATAAGATAAATTTAAATATAGGTACAACAACTCTTACTCAACAAAGCAACAAATATCTAATCTGAAGACAGAGATAATCCTCCTTAGTCTAAACACATTCACGCCTTTGGTTCTAAACATAACTTCTTAATTAAAATAAACTTGCACATAAATAGTTCTATTAATTTTTTTTAGAAAAGTCTCTTTCCAAAAACCATCGACCCCTTAAACACAAGGTCCATCTCTCTATTTATAAAGAATAACTAAGCTAAAAAGAACTACTAAAAGTTGTGTTAAGTGAAACAAAATGACACGTGGAAGATTTGGTCTCTTTGTTCTCCTAAGATCATCTGATCCTTTCACTATAGTGTATTATTTCTATCCTACTTCAACCACTTGAAGAAGAGGTATTTGCATGTGTTTTCATATGGGAACCTATCCTGATCCATCAGGGCAGAGAGGACTTCCTTTATCTCTACTTCCCGCTCCTTGTACTTGATCAATTTGACACTTAAGCATTGTAAGACTACTAGAGCTTTGATCGGGGGTTCCATGAACTTTTTCGCTAGACCCAAGATCATGCTTGAAATCTGTGAAATATTTGTTTCCCATGCTAGGTCTTTCTCTTCTTGTTGTTTAACAATATCTTGTAAGTCGGAGAAATCCTCCAGTGGACCAAACTTTGGCTAATTAATGTCCCTTATTTTCAGGTTGATTTTCTCCCAACATTTCTTGCATTATGCCCACTGATGGGTGTTCTATATGCACTAAAAAACACTAAAAACCCTCAATTAAATTATCAACCTGGGTTAAGTAAACTTAGAGTTGTAGAACTATATGTGCCAAGGAAGAAAGGCTAGAGGTAGTATAGTCTAACTAAGGAGATGGGATATCTAAGATCTAATCTACTTAAGCAAAATCTATTAATGATCAAACCCTACAAAGAAACTTAAACTATTTATCCTAAGTAACTTTTGAACAAAGGATCGATTGATAGTCCTAAGAAAGAAAATGAAAACCCTACTTAAAGAAAACTAACTTAATCATTATAATGAGCAAAAAAAAACTATCTATTTAATCTATCTAATGTGAAATAACAACAACAAACTAATTAACCTACTCAAATTCAATAAGAAACTATCCTATTAAAGAAAGTAAATAGACAAGCAACTACCCTATCAAAGCAAGTAAACAAGCAAACAATCAACTAATTAACCTATGATAACTTCTACAACAAGTAAACTAATAAAAATTACTCAATAAGCAACTAATCAAACTAATAAGCAAGTGAACTCTATTCTTAAATTAAACTTCATAATTACTTCTAATTTACGAAAGGAAATCTTAATCTACGAAATTCAAAGCATCATGACAATAAAAATAATCAACAACTACTCTTTAATTTACAAAAAGAAAACTATTCTTTAATCTACCAAAGCAAGAAAGCTCAAATATAGTGTTGATGGTTATGTCTCCGGTGTCTTATGATATCACGATGGCATTTGACAATTAACGATAACTCAAGAGGGATAAACTCAATATCGACTTCGATAGAAAAGTGAAAAGTGTGAATACACAATCCAATTAGAACTTAGCCATTATAGAAGCAACATCAACTACCCTGCAAATCCATGTGATTATTCGATCTATGTACTAATCATCAACAATATGAAAACACTATTCTATTAAATTCAATTGCATTCTATGCTAGTGTAAGCAAATTCATACTACTTAAAGATTCGTAACTGAAAACTAAACTCGATAATAAAATTTAGAATTAAAATTGTAACCTAGATCTAGAAAGGAAATTGCATGAAATAAATTAAACTAATCCTATTTTAACAAATTAAATTGCAAATGGAAAATACTCATAAAAACATAAGTTAAATCCTATTTCTATTTCAGCCTATAACGAGAAATTAAATAAGAAACCTAAATAACAACTAAATAAGAAAAACTAAATAGCAATTAGATAAGCAAACTAGAAATGAAAAATAAAACTAACAACTATCCATCCACCAAAACTTACCAAAAAAACCATGAATTAAATACTCTGTTTTAACTTTGTTTTTAAACTCTATTTCAGCATATGAAAAATCTAAATACCATCTAATTACACACAGGGGTTAGTATCTAAACTTGCAAGTTGGTTCCTACTAATTAAAAGGTCATTTCATATTAACACTAGACTTCATAATAACCTGAAAAGCTAAACTGAAGCAATTAAATTATGAACAACAATTTACACAGTAAATAAATACATTAAAACTCATGTAGAAGAAAGAAAATAAATGACGATTATACTGTATGGATTCATAAGATAATTGACTAAATATTCACCCAGGCCATTGGTGGGATCCCTAGTAGGTCATGGATACTCCTCAATGATGAATCACGAGCTCATGTAATACGATTTCAGCATTAAAAATAAAAAACGCAGTTTTACACAGTTTTAGAGAAAAATGTATTGAAATGAAAAAACAGAGCTTAACTATCCTTTTTATCTCCTAACTACCTGTCTGACCACTGATGTGGTATTTATAGAGTTTACAAGTTGAGAGGTCGACCACTAGAAGGGTCGACCTCCTCTAAAAACAGTAAATCACATTTAATGTGTCTTAACCGCCGGTGGCTGGTGAGCCAATAAATGCCCAGCATAACAACCCAACCCAAGTGGTTAGAAGCTCAATAGTTGGAGGCCACAAGAACAAGAAAAAACCATGTCTCTGATTCTCCCATCATTGGTTGCCGATATGATAACCGCCAACTTTCCCATGACATTAGTGCAGGACTGAGTGTCGGACGGAGTACCAGACAAAGTGTTGGATGAAAAAATGACCTACGATTTTTCCCTGTGACACGCAGAACACGAATTAATTTCATGGAATCATTAAAACATGTTGAATTATACTCGAAACCATCATAAAACATCAATCATACATACTCGGTATGAGACACGACGATTTAATACAAAAACTCTTCAAAACTCTTCAAAACATGAAAATGCACATACAATATTGGCCATTGAATTAACCATATCATGGGCCCAACATTATCCCCACACCTAATATTTTTCAGGTCCCACTGCAAACAAAAAGGAATTCCCCCTCATGACTAAGCATGCTGAGAAGGATCATGTTTAGAAGCTTCTCCTTTTTGTTGTGAATATTTTGTCTTGTGCCTCTCATGTTGCTTCAATTGTGCCCTGAGGTTGCGATTGGTTTTGTTCATATCGTCAACCATACTTTGAAGGGAATTCACTTTTTCTTGGAGGATTGCATTATCATGGTGAATATGCGTGTCGAAATTCTTCCTATCTTCCAATTGTTGCAGCAGCTGAAAATTCTCTTGTTGTAATTTCTCAATGGCTGGAGTAGGATCAAATATATCGGAGGGGGGCTTAGTTCCCTTGAAATATGTAGAATCTCTATCAGTATTAGGATTTGGGGTAGGCATCTGTGAGGTAGGAGTAATAGGGGGTTGATGAGGAGAAGTAGGTTCAAATTTTGTCTTTCTTTGAGGCTTCAATTGGTCTACAGACACTTCCCTAAGTCTTTTGTGAGGGCTTTTGATATTGGAGGATACTTGGATAGGGTCTGAAGTAGTCAGGGGTTTTGCATAAGGTTTTCCTCTTGTGCTCTGGGAACTCTTTCGAAATGGTCCTCTATTAAATCGATTAGCTCCTCTCCTATTTTTGGGAACTATAGGAAATTCTTGTTGAATTACTTCTTGTAGCTTTTTGGGTGTAGGATCAAGAGATATTAAAGGCATCTGGAGATTAGAAATAGGCTTCTTGGTCTTTTTGCCCGATGAGGCTGTAGGGGTATCAACAAGCTTCTTGGATTTTTTTAATGGTAAATAAATGGATTGTGCAGGAAGGTTTGGAGTTTTCAGAGAGTGGGGTTTGGATGGAGAAATAGTCCTTAGATCAAGTGTCTTTTTGCTAGTCTTGATTGTCAAGTGAGGGTTTGCAAATTGGTAAATGAACTCATCCCAAGTTTGCCTTTTCCAATTCAGATAAAACAATGAGTTTGATAAGGCCATGGTGAAAGAGACTATTGTGGGGGTTGGTTACATTCTTCCTCACTTGAGAGGACATCTTCTCCGAGCTCTTTAAAAAGTAGAAGGGAAAATTCAATGGTTTATTGAATTGAAAGTGAGCTAACAATCGAAAGTGATAGGCTTTAACGGTGGAAAATCTACCTTCACATGTGATCAACCTGGTGATGACTATGAGAGGGTTGATTAGATCCTATTTTATCCACTCCTTGGAGTATCCTTTAGCTCCAGATATGTTATGAAATTCCTATTTAAAACCCATGTTATAGCTTGATCGTAGCAACTGGTGGTTTTTAAACCATCTATCCCCCACTCTTGGAATATTTGTGGTTGCGGCTATGGATTCCTCCAATACCCCAAAGGTGAGAGACCCCATGCACATTTTCTTTCCATCAAAACCGAGGGAAAATTGCATTGAAATGCAATTATCGTGTCCCTGCAAGTGGGACAAAAATGACCCCCAGCCTACGCCCAAAAACACTTCCCTGCACTGTCAAAACTCAGGGATAGTGAAGAGGTCCACATAGGAAGATGGATCATATCGTTTGGGCATCATGACGGTGTGGAGAAATGGATAGAGGTAAAATTTGATAGAGGGTGGGTGCAATTGGGACAAGGAATGAAATGATTTAAACAAAGGTCGAGCGTAATTAAGCAGGGGCCGAGCGTAAACATGGACAGAGGTGAATCAGAATGAGCAGGGGGCAAGGGTGTTTAAAATAGGGGCGAATGAAAATGAGAAGAGGTGAGTGTGAGGAATAATGGGATAACCCAATTTCGTTTTTGAGTGCGCCTAGGGTGGAACAATTGCACACATGCACACACGAGTTTCCATGTGTGAACGATTTCGAATTTTAAGGCATGTTTTGGGGGAAATCATAATGATAAGAAGTTAGATCAATGTCCAAGTATTTGACTTGGACATTTGATCATGAAAATGTCTAAGGTTTGCATCGTTCAATCTTGATTGCCATGAACTAATTCAAATAAATGCCATTGATTCCTGGTTACCTGAAATTGTGGATAGCTACTGGTGTATATTTTCATATGGAACTTCATCTAGAACCTCATACGACACCTCATATGGCACTCCATATGGTACCTCTATGCGAAATGCATTTTTACCTCCTGTAATGGATAGCCTGCAGTCTTGGAATGGTTTTGACAATCACAGTGATTAGGAGCAGAGGCAGAGTCTTCCATTATTATTGATTTTGCCACCATGCTTACTCAATCCACTCACATATGACATGTAATTTCCATTCTGTAATGAACAAATTGTAACAAAAATAAACCAATAAAGTGGTCTGTTAAGGATATGTACAACAATTTATAACACAGGAAATTAGCATTTCGAAGAAATAAAATGACTGTTGATGTAATAACCTGTATCATGAAAACAATACACATAATTTTTTTTTTACAAAGATTCACTTCTTCTAGGCAATGTTATCATTTGTGAACTCATGAACCCCTCCCCCACACCTAAGTATTGTGACACCTCATAATAAAAAATATAGGAAACCAGTCAGTTCTCCCAATAGCCGAATATTTACAGCTTGTTAAGTGTAGAGATAAATTTCACAGATTGGTCTGACGAGACGGTTAGAAGATGGCCCCACCTATAGGATAGAGCATCCTACATATAGATAAGAAGAGGTAGGTGAGAGAGTGTCGAGATAGTCTCAAAGTTAGTTCCCAATGGAAATTTTATGGAGTTCATTAACCTTAACTTAACCATACATACTACGTGTCAGCTTTGTCTACAAGTAATGTCGTACATCAGGACCAGTTTAAATTTATTATTTATTTTTTGTCAGATTACCATTCTCGCTAGGTAGAATGCCCTGCTACCACCAAGACTATTCAGTACTCCGACGGGTTTACCTAGTCATACCATAGGCTAGTACCCACTGCCAGTAGAACTCTTCAGTATCTCGGTGGGTTATCCTCTTACACCCTAAGAGACTGGCCCTCCATCTTTTAAGTTTTTAGTATAAGATTTCTTTGTGCAAGAAGATGGGGGGACAACTCTGAAAACAACTTTTTCTTTATTTTTTCAATTGAGATGGTATTTATGTTCGAGGATGACTTTCCGTTATATTCCTTAGTGATTTCCCTGATGTAAGGGGTACTTAAGAAAACGTGGCCTATCTAAAGATATGATATAATCAATCTTTTTAGTCTGTAGTGGATGGTACCATTGGGAAAGAACATAAAGGTATCTCTAGTCTCAAATCACTTTCTTCTTTTATAAGTTCTTGTGATGTTTACATGACTAACCGCTAATCATACCTCCTTGTTACTCTTTAATAAATATACTTTACTCACTTACTCAGGTTTCTTGGGGAAACTGCACGAGAGACCTCTAAGCTTGATGGTTACGATATCACTTTCTTATATAGTGGTGAAGATTTTTAAGAGAAATTGTTTTTTAAAATGCCTTAAGAAAAAGAGAAGATGAAAATATTTGCAAAAATATGGCTAATTACATAGTTTCATTATTCATTTGATGCTTAGCAGACAACAAGGTTCAAATATAGCAATATTTTGCAGAAAAATCCTTCTTTTATATTTCCTTGAAACTGTCTACTCCTGGTGAAATAAATACCTACAAAAATCTCTAGAATTGTTTATCAACAAAATTCAAAATTATTTACATATGTACAATAGAAAAATTCATAAAACATTCAAGAACAAGGGGGTACTTCCCCATCTACTAAGGCCAATGCCTTGTCAGTTGACATGACCTATAGAAAGCTTTCTATGGAAATGGGCTTATGATAAAATTTGAGTCGGTGTCCATTTACTACAAAGGAGACTTGTCCATCGTCAATTTTTTTGATTTTCATAGCTCCATTGTCATATACAGTGACTACCTCATAAGGACCCAACCACCGAGTGGTTAGTTTTCCTTTGAAGGTTTTAAATCGGGAATCCAATAACAAAGCCAAATCACCAGGTTGGAAGTGTTTCTTCTTAATAAACTTTTCATGCCACTTGCTCCTCTGGTTTTGGACTAACATTGTTCGTTGGGTAGCATCTTGCCTGATCTCATCCAACTCATTCAATTGTAAGGCTCGTTGTTTTTGAGCCTCATCTAAGTTTAATCCTAATTCTGCGGCGATACAAAAGGTCCTTACTTGGAATTATATTGGTATAAGTACTTGTTTCTCATACCTTAGCTCATAAGGGGTATGCCTAGTGGTTTTTCTCCAGGTGGTCTGATATGCCCACAAAGCCTATGGAAGCCTATCAACCCAATATTGGTGATGTAATTGAACATTCTTGGTTAAGATAGCTTCCAGAACTTTGTTTGTAGATTCTACCTGACCATTATCTTGTGGGTGGTATGGATAATATTTACAGTGTTTAATCCCAAATTTCTCTGTTAGCTCTCTCATCAGCTTGGAAGTGAATTGAGTGCCTTGGTCTGTAATAATTTCACAAGGGACACCAAAGCGGGTAAAGATGTCTTCATAGATAAGTTCGACAATGGATTTTTCTGTAGCCCTAAATAGGGATTTTGCCTCTACCCACTTGGTGACATAATCTGTACAAACCAAAATATAGTTTTTCTTATGAGACATGGGTCAAATTGGTCCTACAAATTCAAGGGCCCATTTTTTGAAAGGTTCTATCATAACTTGGGCATGCAACGGAATTTCGTCAGCTAATGCAGGTCTTCCTATCCTTTGGCAACTATCACAACTCCTCACATACTTGGAAACATCTTTGAAAATGCTAGGCCAATAGTAACCCGAATGTAACACCTTACATGTTGTACATTTGTCAAAAAAATGGCCACCACATGGTCCATCATGACAACTTCGTAGTATTTTTGGTACCTCATCCTCTCGGAGAAATCTACGAATAATCAAATCAGGACCTGTACGAAAAATTTCATGGCCAACCCAAGAGTAATTAGCACTTTGCATGATAATTTTACGCTTTTCATGAGGTGACAAATGAGATGGTAACTTCCTAGTAGCCATATAGTTTTCCATATCCACAAACCATGGGGTATTTACAGAGAGGGAAAAAAGGTGCTCATCTGGGAAAATATCATCTACATGAATATCATCATCCTCATTTTTTATGCATGAAATAAAATCAACTACCAAATTCTCCTTTCCAGGTCAGTCAAGAACGGTGATATTAAACTCTTGCAATAGTAGGAGCCACCTAGTCACTCGACCATTAGTTATGGGTTTATTCATGACAAATATAATGGTGGAGTGATCTGTATGTACAAATACTTCATAACCTATAATGTAATGATGAAACTTATTGATAGCATGGACTACTACCAAGAATTCCTTCTCGGTAACTATGTAGTTTATCTCGGCATGGGACAAGTCCTTGCTCACAAAGTAAATGGCATAGGACTGTTAGTCCTCTTTCTTCCCTAATACTCCTTCTATTGTGGTGTCGAAGGCATCAATGGATATGTGGAATGGGAGAGTCCAATTGGGCCCTCTAAGAACTGGTGCCACAGACAACTTAGCTTTCAAGGTTTCAAAGGCAGTTTGACACTCCTCAGTCCAAACAAAATCAACATCCTTTATTAACAATCCAAACATAGGTGCAACAATATTTGTAAAATTTTCAATAAACCGTCGGTAATATCCAGCATGTCCAAGAAAGCTTCTCACATCTTTCTGAGTTTTGGGGGGTGGAAGTCTGACGATGACCTCAATATTTGCAAGATCGAATTTTATCCCTTCAAATGAAACATGATGTCCTAGAACCACTCCTTCAGTTAACAACATTTTGCATTTTTCATGACTTAGAGACAGGTTCATTTCTTGGCATCTGATAAGGACTTTTTCCAAGTTATCTAAGGCTTCCTGGTAAGTATTTCCATATGATGTGAATTCATCCATGTAAACCTACACACAATCATGGATAAGATCAACAAATATCCCTAGTATTGCTCATTGAAATGTAGTAGGAGCATTACACAATCCAAATGGCAAGACCCTATAGGCATAGGTGCCCCAAGGACAAGTAAATTTATTTTTCTCATGATCCTCAGGTGCTATGAGAATTTGATTGTACCCACTATATCCATCTAAAAAGGAGAAATACTTCTTTCCAAACAGGATATCTAAAACTTGGTCAATGAAAGGAAGAGGAAAGTAATCCTTCAAAGTGTCTTTGTTGAGTTCTCAGAAATCAACACAAATTCTCCATTTCCCAGTCACTTTCTTTGGAACCACTACAAGCGGGGATACCCACTTACTATCATAGATGGGATAAATAAATATGACATTTAATAATTTTTGGATCTCCTCCTTTACCATGTCTTTGAGTGTTGGGTTCATCCTTCTATGGGGTTGCCTAATAGGTGTTACTTCCCCCTGGGTATATATGTGATGGATGCATGTGTCAGGGTGTATACCCTTCATGTCAGTGTATTCCCAGGCGAATGCTCCTGATTGTTCTTTAAGGATACTTACTAATTGTTTTTGTTGGTCTGCATTTAGCCCAGAGTTTATATGTAAAACAATTCCTGGGATAATCTCGTATGGAATGGTATAGGACATGGATGACTCATCTATCTCAAAGATAAAGGATGTCAAAGAAAAAATGGATGGGTCCAATTGTTCCTGAAATTCTTCCCCAAACATGTACTCAAATTGGGGAAACATTTGTGGAAAATCAACACATGTGAAAGCAGAAATGAACTGGTTTAGCACATTTTTTATTGTGTGCTCCTAAAGTACCCAGGCATAGTCACTTGGAAATACGGGTTCTTCCCAGTCCTCATTCTCGTATGGACATTCAAGCTACCATAGATTCTCCATGATAGGTTGGGCTAGAGGTTATATGGTGAGATTTTGGATAGAGAGTCCATTTGAGATGGTCATTTCTCCCTCTCTACAACCAATAAATGAATTGTATTTGGCTAACCAAGGTCTTCCCAAAATAATAGGATGGCCTTTGGTAGTATCATTTGAGTGGATGACCAAAAAGTCTACTGGGTACTCCCATGAAGCTAAAGTAATTATGATATCATCCAAAATTCCTTCAGGTATAACCCTCGTCTCATCTGCTAATTCCAAAATAGTTGGGGTAGGCCTAAGAAAAGGTTTTAACTGTAATTTATCCAAGGTAGTAGCGGTCATAACATTGATGGCTTCCCGTAGGTCTATTAGAATGTTTCCAATGGAAACCTCATTAATGGCTATGGTCACTATGGGGTTTCTCGAGTTCCCATATTTTTCTAGCTTCGGTTTCTCTGATATGTATTCAGAAAGTTATCCTATCAAATGTACTGTAGGAGAGTCCTTCTTCTTCCTACCTAGCTTCTTAATACACAATTCCTTGACTACCTTACTGTAGATTGGAATTTCCTTACTAGCTTGAAGCAAGGGAATATTGACACAAATATTCTTCAATTCATTCAAGATGTCAAATTCGATCGGGTGGCAAGTTTCTCTATTACTAATCTTTCTGGATAAGGAGTGGCCTTCATAATTTGTGAAGGTTCATTTTGGGGAAGCTTGGGTTCTTGGTCCTTAGGAATAATAACATATTCCCACCTAGTGTCATTCATAGATTGTTTGGGGGTTTCCTCGTCTTCTTCTTCCTGGATGACTACTGGAGGTCTCTGCCTATCCAAAACTTTTCCCGACCTTAGTTGAATTTGTTGTAGTGGAACATGAGTAATAACATATGTCGAGAAGGCTGGCATATCAACATTGTGAAGAGGTTGAGTGGGTTTGTTAATGGGATCGGGCACTAGTTGTTTCGGTAATAGTGTTGGTCTTGGGGAGCTTGCATTATGATATTGTTGCAGTTGTTGCTGTGGAATAGGAGGTAAAGGTGGTGGAACAAAACTTGGCAGAAACTGTGGAGTGTTCGGTGGAAACTGAGGGTAAGGATGGTTGGACATAGGGACAGGTGGAGCTTTAGGGTTCTCTTGGTTATGTCCTCCTCTCCATCCTTGAATCTAAGGATGTTGGTATTGTGCAGACCATTTTTTCCAACTTGGTGAGTTCCAATGTTGTTGTTATTGATAATAGGGTGGAACTTGAGATTGTGGATCTCGGTATGTGGGTTGGATCCTAGGATTCCATGGCTCCTAGGTGCATAAGAGGATTCCCCAGGATCCGCACTCCTATAGATGGCTAACAAACAAGGAAATGATGGACATTTTTCAGTTGAATGGTCTTCTATGTAGAAGCCACAAAATGAAATGTTATCTAATGGGCATTCCCTTGAGGAATGCTTCCTCTTGCATCTTGGGAAATATATGCTCATTGCTGCATTTTCCTCCTCCTGTTTCTTTTTAATATTTAGGGTGTCAAACTGGGAACCTATTGTGCTTAAGATATCTATCTCGAATTTTTATAAAAGGTTCCCTATCTCTGCACTTGTGATACCACATGAACTAACTATTTTTAGGTTTCTATTATAAGGGTCCTGGACATTCTTTCTTGTTTTAGCTCTACTCCTGGAGTAATTTTTACACATTTCATAGATTTTGGAAAATGGTTTATGGGAGATGTCACCTGATTCCATCAGGTTAAGTATCTCTGGGTATTCCTATGAAATTCCCTTAAGGAACAAAGCCCTAACTGCATCATTTGGAAGGTCATGGTATTTTGATTTCTGAGAGATATAACCAAACCTTTCCATATAATCCTCAAGGGTCTCGTCTTCTAACTGTTGGATTTTGAAAATATCATTACGAGACTCCTTGGTCTTGCAGTAGTCTTGATAATTCTTAAGAAAGATATCTTTCATGGCTTCCCAAGACCTAATACTAGATTCTCCCAACCCTATGAACTATCTTAGTGCAAATTCCTTGAGGGTGGCAGGAAAGAGTTTGAGTTTTTGGGCATCTTGTAAGTAGTTGTAGCTCCTACACAAGATGTTGAAATCAAATAGGAAGGCATCTGGATCTTCACTTCTTTTACCGTAAAAGGTGGACAGTGCTAAGAGGGGAATATTTTTCATATTGACATTCGAAGTGGTGTCCAAAATTGGAAACCTGGAGGTAGTTTTGGTTTGGTTTCCAGCTTCTTCTTCCTCCCTGTGTCTTACATTGTTATGATCCTCATGATCATCCATACTGGTTTGGTTTCCAAAAAGAGAGTTCTAAATTGGTTTTATTCTTGAAAATAACAAGGTATCCCTCTAATGGGAAGGTATTCCTACTGATTGGATGTTTGGGACTCTACTTGAGCCGGTTGAGATTATTGGTGCCAATATTTCTGTGTCAATTTGAGAGACAATTATGTTGGATGAACTACCAAACAAAGTATTCACCTGTTCAGGGTCGATGTTGTCTTCAAAATTAGGATCTCCTGGTGATGGTAAGAAAACAAAGGTTTTATTTTTTGGTTCTACGAAAGGATCGAGTGGTCTTTCCTCCTGTCCCAATATTACTGATGCTTCAATTTCTTATTCTATAGTGCTCCCTGTCTTAGTCTTTTCATAGACTTCTTTAGCTCTTTGGGTTGAGCTAGTTCCTAGTTTTCGGTATCGGTTTGTGGAGCTTATGATTGGAATATTCCTTCCCCCAAAAAGGTCGAAAGGAACCTTGGTTGAAAGGTATAATTTAGATTTAATGTATCTACCTTTTGGGTCTCTAGGTCTGTTCATGAAAGAAAAAAAAAGAAAAAAAACTACCATTGGGTTTGGGGGAACATGATATAGCAGATGCACAGGTTCTTACCTCTCGTCTTAAATTCCCCCCGCCACCAAACTAATTCTAAGGTTTAGAAATGATCTATTTCCTACCTTGAGACAACTCCCCGACAATGGTGCCAAAAATGATGGGTGTTCTATATGCACTAAAAAAAACTAAAACCCCTCAATTAAATTTTCAACCTAGGGTAAGTAAACTTAGAGTTGTAGCACTATATGTGCCAAGGAAGAAAGGCTAGAGGTAGTATAGTCTAACTATAGGAGATGGGATATCTAAGGGCTAATCTACTTAAGCAAAAGCTATTAATGATCAAACCCTACAAAGAAACTTAAACTATTTATCCTAAGTAAATTTTGAACAAAGGACTGATGGATAGTCCTAAGAAATCAAATGAAAACCCTACTTAAAGAAAACTAACTTAATCATTATAATGAGCAAAAGCAAACTATCTATTTAATCTATCTAATGAGAAATAAAAAAAACAAACTACTTTAATTAACCTACTCAAATTCAATAAGAAACTATCCTATTAAAGCAAGTAAATAGACAAGCAACTACCCTATCAAAGCAAGTAAACAAGCAAAAAATTAACTAACTAACCTATGATAACTTCTACAGCAAGTAAACTAATCAAAATTACTCAATAAGCAACTAATCAAACTAATAAGCAAGTGAATTCTATTCTTAAATTAAAATTCATAATTACTTCTAATTTACGAAAGGAAATCTTAATATACTAAATTCAAAGCATCATGACAATAAAAGTAATCAACAACTACTCTTTAATCTACGAAAAGAAAACTATTCTTTAATCTATCAAAGCAAGAAAACTCAAATATAGTGTTGATGGTTATGTCTTCGGTGTCTTATGATATCACGACGGCATTTGACAATTAACGATAACTCAAGAGGGATAAACTCAATATTGACTTCGATAGCAAAGTGAAAAGTGTGAATTAGACAATCCAATGAGAACTTAGCCATTATAGAAGCAACATCAACTACCCTGCAAATCCATGTGATTATTTGATCTATGTACTAATCATCAACAATATGAAAACACTATTCTATTAAATTCAATTGCATTCTATGCTAGTGTAAGCAAATTCATACTACTTAAAGATTCGTAACTGAAAGCTAAACTCAATAATCAAATTTAGAATTAAAATTGCAACCTAGATCTAGAAAGGAAATTGCATGAAATAAATTAAACTAATCCTATTTTAACAAATTAAATTACGAATGGAAAATACTCATAAAGACATAACTTAAATCCTATTTCTATTTCATCCTATAACAAGACATTAAATAAGAAACCTAAATAACAACTAAATAAGAAAAACTAGATAGTAATTAGATAAGCAAACTAGAAATGAAAACTAAAACTAACAACTATCCATCCACCGAAACTTGCCAAAGAAACCATGAACTAAATACTCTGTTTTAACTCTGTTTTTAAACTCTATTTCAGCATATGAAAAATCTAAGTACCATCTAATTACACACAGGGGTTAGTATCTAAACTTGCAAGTGGGTTCCTACTAATTAAAAGGTCATTGCATATTAACACTAGCCTTCATAATAACCTGCAAAATTGAACTGAAGCAATTAAATTATGAACAACAATTTACACAGTAAATAAACACAATAAAACTCATGTACAGGAAAGAAAAGAAATGACGATTATACTATATGGATTCATAAGATAATTGACTAAATATTCACCCAGACCACTGGTGGGCCCCCCAGCAAGTCGTGGCTACTCCTCAATGATGAATCCCGAGCTCAAGTAACACAATTTCAGCATTAAAAATTAAAAACACAATTTTACACAGTTTTAGAGAAAAATGTCTTGAAACGAAAAAGCATAGCTTAACTATACTTTTTCTCTCCTAACTATTTGTCTGACCACTGATGTGGTATTTATAGAGTTTACAAGTTGAGAGGTCGACCACTGGAAGGGTCGACCTCCTCTAAAATTAGTAAATCGCATTTAATGTGTCTTAACCACCGGTGGCTTCTAGAAACAAGGCGAGCCAATAAATGCCCAGCATAACAACCCAATCCAAGTTGTCAGAAGCTTAGTAGTTGGAGGCCACGATCACAAGAAAAAACCATGTCTCTGATTCGCCCATCGTTGGCCACCGATATGATAATCGCCAACCCACCCATGGTTTTAGTGAAGGACGGAGTGTCGGATGGAGTACCGGACGAAGTGTCGGATGGAGTACCAGACGAAGTTCCGGATGCAAAAACGACTTGCGATTTTTCCCTGTGACACGTAGAACGTGAATTAGTTTCCTAGAATCATTAAACATGCTGAATTATACTCAAAACCATCATAAAACATCAATCATACATACCTGGTATGAGCCACGGTGATTTAATACAAACAAAATTCAAAACTCTTCAAAACAAGAAAATGCACATACAATATTGGCCAAAAAGGATCTAATCATCATCATTAAATTAACCATATCACAGGACCAACACCCACCTTTCATGTATTCTATGTTAAGGATCTTGGACCATGGACACCCAGTGTTTGGCTGCCTTTTGTATTCAAGTGATGTTGTTGTCCATCAACACTCAGATACCATGATCCTATGAATCATGACCCTTCTAAAACTTACTGGTGTAGTCGATTCATTCTAAGGCCTGAAGTGCCTTTTCGAACCAGCGTTGCATACCTTTGTAGGTCACCATCCCCATTAAAGTATATTCTTGAAGATCTGTTACTCAATCGGTAAAGAGGTCTCTTTCTCTTCTGAATTTCCCATATATTTCTCGGAACTTTCTCTTTAAGAGTACCACCACCTGTGTCAATTTCTGGTAGTACTCAACCTAATGATGAAGATGGTCCAATTATTCTCTCATGGCATCTACCTCCTCTTTGTCCTTCCTTGATCTGTCAAGTGTTTCATCCATTATGGCCATTCCAACTCCAATGAGTTTGGTCATCTTAGCATGCTCTGTGTCAAATAGTGTTTCTTCCGTGGTTATGAACAAAGTGTTATCCAAGGTGAGTTTTATTTTGTTGACCATCCTTTTCATCACAAATTTTCTCTTCTTGTCATAATAAATGGCCTGCAAGGCGATGATTTCATCTACAACCTACGAAATCTGTTGATCTCCCTAGGACAAAGTATTTCCCAATCTTCCTATTGTGTAGAGATGCTCCATGGTATCTTCTCGTGCAGGTTCTTGTTTTGTTTCATGGTTGGGATCACTCGTCTCCTTGGTGGGGGATTTTCTTGGATGCTCTATCGGCTGGTCCTCCTGCATGGCTTCAATGATCAACTGTGTTTTCACTCCAGATGAGGGAGTAGGCGAAAGCTCAAAACCAATTGAAAGTTTGGCTGGTGGGGTGCCAATTTCTGGTAGCTTCATTGTTCCTCCTTGTTCACCCATGTCCATGTCATCTTTGGCATTTTCACCATGTCACTTCATCTCTCATGTTGGTTTTGTTTCCAGTGAACTGAGAAATTCAACATCAATAGTGATTTTGGCTTCCCGGTAGACCTCCTGAGGTTCTAGTACAATATCATTGGGAGCGAAAGAAGATACTTCACTTGAGATTTCCTCCTAGGTGATTAAAACCAGAGTCATGTCTGAATCCTTCAAGCCTTCATCATCATCATATATAGTGATTACATCCACAAGAATGGTTAGAACCCATGTTTCTCTTGATACTCTTGTTGTCCTTTGATGAACTGCAACTTTTATCGGGGATCTCACCTGGATAGTTTCTTCTCGATCAAAAGTTTCTATTGGTAAGGTGGCACTTGAGCCATTTAGCTCAACCTCATGGTCGTTGGTGTTCATTGGGGTAATCCTCAGAGGTTATATCAGAGGATTAAGTGGGGGGTATTCCTCAAACCTTTTCATAGCCCTTTCGTCTTCTTCGAACAACAACATACCCCTCCTTTTCACTTTCGTTGCTTCTGTTTCTCTTCTTTCCTCTCTGAGCCTGATGAATTCTTGAGAAGAGTGCTCTATGGTTTCAACTTTCTCATCCAGGGACATCGCTTTGAGTGTTAGTTTCTTCAAAGTACCAGTGACCAACTTTTGATATCATCTTCTTTGCCACCATCGAAATCCGAGGGAACTCTTTTCTAAAGATGATGAAGTATACCCTAGATAGGAACTCATCGCATATTAAATAATACAATATCTTGTATATATTTTCCCATAATATGCTAAAATAGACATGTACAGGAAATTCGACAATATGCCAGCTCAGATGCATACTTGCAAAAACGTTCCTTTTGCAAATTACATCCAGCAAGTAGGATGTCACGTAGAAGGTCAGAACCTCTCCTTCCTTCGGTGACTGAGCCTATGAAAGATTTATATTGAGCTTCTTGGATATAATGGATCCCGAATTGAAGTTTCTCCCCAAAATTTCCATGGTGTGTACCAAGGGCATCCATGCCCCTGAAAATTTGTAGCAATCCTTTTCTCCATATAACCGACAAATTAACTCCATCAGATACATGTATGGCTCTCTAATATTTACTGTGTTGTACTAGCCAATGCTCCTATTTGTGAATTTATTGTCTTCTTTCGACCACGAGGCTAGAAATAGACTGGTGTCATGAACCTCGTAGAACATTACCACGAAGTTTGTTTTTAGCCTTTCCTCCGAGTCTCTAATTTTATAGTACTTCTACACCTCCATCGGAAGGAAAAACACCAACACACTCGCCTTGCTCATTTTTCATGGTGCACTTCACCATGTTAGCATGGTAAATTATCCATCCCAAGCTCTTGATGGAAGATAGAACTGGGGTCTAGCTAGCCACCCTATGCAAATTTTACCTCCAAATGTCTAGAAACACCTCATCATCCAATATTCGAACATTCATATTTCTATGAGGTGTGAACTCAGGGTAGTCCTCCTGGAGAATGTTTTTGTATAGGCCACCCCAATGCGAGAGTGCACTTTAGACCCTGCGATTGCCTTTGTGTCACCGAACGTCGGAGGCTCGGTAAAATGATTCTTGGTGGACGTGCGGATAACTGATTCCGTCTTTGAGGTGAAATCCATCTCCCTTGTAGTGCTAGACATAGATCCTTACCCGACCTCTGGTTCCTTTAGTTTGGGCATCCTTAGTGAGTGCTTGGTTGTCAGAATTCTTGGAGGCATTTTCTGCAAACAGACAGAGTGAGATACCAACCTCTATGAGTATTATAGATGCAATTTCAAATGTACAAATGATAAAGACAATGCATACCTCTTTCTTGCACAATATTAACCTACTTTAGATTTAAAGATCGACTGTAAGATCTTCGATGTGTTATCTCACTCTTTCGACTCCTGCGGGGAATAAAATATTTTTGCACATAATGGCACATTTGAATATGTCTTTGTAATTTAAACGGAGAGCATACTTACCTTGTCGCATTAATTCTTAAATTCAAGGGTGTAAATGTGCCCTGCATAATCCATCACTAAATCTGAACCATGCTCGGGGTTAAATGTAATGCAGATTGGCAGCGCAAGAGCCGGTTACTTTGTAGTTCATCGGCAAATTCAAACTTCTAATATTTTGTCGGCATGTGAGATAGTAATGTGGGCTACGCAAAAATTTAATTGGCCTCTTAAATAACAAAATATAATCTTATCCCTGCTGAAAGTATCCCATCAAACTATTGAGCCTTCTCATATTTTCAACATTGGTATGATCGACGTCGAGGGAAAAAGGTAGGGCCTTGAAATGGAGCCAAAGTGTAGAGTGTCCGGGATCATCGATTTAGAATGTGGAAGGCTCGATGAAAATCCCCATCGTATGATGTCTTATCATTTCGTTGATAGAAAACAAGTGGAATGGCGTCAGTGCTTTTCTTAAACGTTTTTCATTGATACCTTTCGTTAAAAGCTCTGACGCTGACCCAAAACTTTGTACAGTGCTGACATAGAAGTTTTGACTTGGCGATACGAACATGACACAGGGAACATCAAGGGATGACGTAGGTAAAACAGGTTGCGTCATACAAACTGCTTACACGGCAAAGACACATGGCAGTTGATTTTGACTTCATCGTGAAAAATATTCCTCAGAATTGGTGATTTTATTTAGACATGTGTCCCTAACTATCGTTCCTTATATTGCCGACGTTGATGACGATCGGTGATCGAAGAAGTGTTTAAAGTTAATGTTTCTACAGTTTTGTCTCTCGAATTTCGTCGACACCGAAGATGGATCGACGATAGGAGATGGAGATCGTTCCTACTCATGATTTACCTCTATAATTTTTCCAATGCTGAAAACATATCAGTGATGTTAAAGGATTATCTTATAGACCAAAATTTGTCTATCGGTGATCGTTTGAATTTTTTTTTAAAACGTGCACATTTCGGGTCTTTCACGCAATATTACTTAGAAAAATTGAATCTGTTAATAGTTTTTTAAACCAAACAAAATATGGTTGATGATAAGACTCAAAATGAAACAATCCCTTCATCCATGACACCAAGTCTGATTCAGAAAAATGAAAAGTGGTACCCAAAAGAAATAAATTTCACAAATTATTTAGAGTGTGTTGAGTGCTCAACAAGAACCTCCAAGGATTGTCCTAGTTGAGACAGACACTTATGCAACATAGCCAAATACTATTGAAGTAGCTCCACCAGAGTCAATCATCACTTAGGTCAACCCAAGTTCACTACAAACCTAAGTGGAGCAACCTGCAATAGCTACAACACCATAAAGATCATCAAGGGAACCATCCAGAATAGGTTTACCCCAAGTCCTTATCGATTTAATAACTATATATGATGATGATGAAGGTTCAGTAAAATATTACATATCCCTAGTACCTATCACTTATGAGGAAGTACCGAGAGAAATGAATTCCTTGGCCTTAGAAGGACCATTACAAAATCCATAAAGAAGGGACATAGCAATTGAGAACACCCATGATAGTATGACTTTCCCACAATAGGAAACTTAGCCTTTATATGAGGCAAGGTCACCAAGTAATTATGGGGATACTAGTAATGAACAACCTAATGAATAAAATAAATTCGGAGGAGAAAAAGGTGACTATGAAGAAGAACAATAAGGGATATATGAACAAAAAGAAAGTAATGTCCCATCAACAAAAAATACAATGACTGTAGGATTTCCATCCAATTCCTCACCTCAGACAGTAACACCACCACCTGGAATTTACCAACAAAGAGCTTTATCGCCAAAACTCACAAGGGACATTCCCTTTGAATAATTGAGAGAGACAACCAACAATACAGAGTGGTAACCTATAACTTGCACACAAGAGAAGACATTAACAAAAGAAGGTAGTATTCAAGTTCCTACCATGGAAAAGGGGAAGGAACCTACTATGGAACATTTGTATACATCAGGGAGCTTGGGAAATACCCTATCTTGTGGAGATCAAAAAATTATTGAACCTATTGACGAGGTTGTTGATGTGCAGGATATCTCTTATGAAAAGAAAAGAAAGGCGGTGATGAAAATAATTGTCAAAAGAAAGAAGTTCACTTTAGATAATACTTTTTTCGTAACCATAGAAGAAACTTTATTTGATACAAAAAATACAAGGGTGAGTGATCTACTTGGAGCTGGGATGGATATAAATGATACCACCCTAGATAGAGTGAAAAGGGATGAACTAGAAGTTATTTCCATGAGAAAGGAATTAGAGCATATTCGACATCAAGCAAAGAATTATCAGGACACCACTCAGGAAATAATACTTCTTAAAGGTGATTTCATGGAGGTGTACGATCAATTCAAATTGGAGAGAGATATTTTCACGTCTCGAATAGAATATTACCAGAAAGATACTCTTATGCGACTAGTGACCTACAAAGATATGTAACGATGGTATGAAAAGGAATATCAATCTTTGGAGAGGATCAAGTAAATCAGAGAAGTGTAGATGGGTCGAGACACATAAGAACATGGTATTCAGGTTGTAAGGTAGCTAAA
>ML801103.1:50221-63612 GCA_009831015.1 Picea engelmannii | reverse complement strand
GGTCCACTATATTATTAAATAAGGCCCACTATGGTAGTTAGATATAATAAATGGGTAATTAGATATAATAAATGTAAGAGGACTTCTTAGAAGGTTCTACTTCTAGAAGATTCCTCCTCTACAATGTTCTTAGGTGATGGTAGCACTATATAAAGGGGTTCAAGCAATGTAATGAGACATGAAGATAAGTATTGTATTTGGAGCGGTAGCTCAATAGGAGGATGCCCCCTCGAAGAGACAAGTGAATAGGAGAGGATCCCTTCCATAATAGGATCCATTGTACGGTGTTGCCCTACCTCAAGGGTTTCTATAATAAAGTTGTGGTTTTCTATATGGTTTCATATATCTTGTGTGGTGATTGTATTCAGTATTGGGTTCTTAACACATGTACTCACATATTACAGTCTCACCAGAATAGACACGGTAGTGGAACACTAGATGAAAATGGTACAATAACCTCATCGAAAAATGCAAGAAATATGGGAAGAATGTGTGAAGAGATGTAAGTAAATAAATAAGGAAATGAGGGATATCCATCTACCAGAGTTCGACCAACCTGAGGACTTCACAGATTTGCATGACATAGTTAGGAAACACACTAAACTATACTAGCCGTATGAAACAAAAATTTATTATATTTCAACCCTTGTCCCAAGATAGATGAATAAGTTCATGAATCCCTCGATCAAAGCATTGGCATTTTTACAGTGGCTAAGTGACAAGATAGATAAATACAAAAAATGTGTGGTTGAGATGAAATATATCCTTAGCGCACCAATGGACCAACATAGGTTTTCTTAAGCCAACACATGTGAAGAGCTCTTTTTCCAGTGGTCAGAATATGAGAGGAATGATTTGTTGTATAACATCAAGACAACCAGAGATAACAAGAGAGGGAGATGTGGATTAAGTACATTTTTCTTTTGTTTACTTGATAAGACTCGACATAGTAGCTATTTTTAGATAATTTACTTTTATAAATAAAGACATCGTCCATGTATCAGGGGCGATGGTTTTTTCATAGAAAAGAGGATTTTATTTTGTAAGATAACTATTTCTCAGAAAAAGGTTATTGAATTTAGAAGTTCTGCATAGAACCAAAAGGGTTTTTTTCATCCAAAGCATGAATGTGATTGAACCTGTGGATTGTTTCCATTCTCAATTTTATATTTGTTGTTGTATTGAGTAATACATGTTATGATTATTTCTTAAGTTATCTTAGAATACCTTACAATTATTTATTTCAAATTGATGAAATAAAATCGATAATGTTTAACATGTGATGTATGTTAAGGTGTGGTGAAATTATTTTCTAGCCTCTATTATATTGCATGCATATTATCTTTCAAAATTTCTCTCAAATAATATCTAATGTTCTAGAAAAGTGATGGTATTATTGCTAATCTGAACTTGGCATAGTTGTTATTTTCATACCGGAGCAGAAAGGTTATCCCAAGGCCCGGTCTCCCCACATATAGATCATTTTTTATATTTCAATATATTATAAATTATCTAGGAATATATCAGTGGCCACCCACCTCTTCCAGTTGGCTCACATACACATTTCATCTTGGTAGTTACAGTTTTCATTTTGGCAATTGTTTTACAGTTTTTCGAGTCCCAAACTTTTGGGGCCATTTTGAGGCCCTAAACGACATTTTTTTGTTCTTTTGGGGGGGGGGGGCAAGGTATTTTAAAGGCACTCCTTTCCCCTTGGCGGAATTTTTACTTCTCATATATACCTTTCCGACAAGTTATTGAACGCTTAAAACGAATATCGTATGAAAAAGTTACGACACTGGGAAGTTGATGTACCATCTTACCCCAATGGGGCCCACATGACTTTTGGTGCTTCATCTCCTAGGGTTAGTTTTTTGGATGTCTAGGGTTTTGTAATTCATGTTTGATGTAAAAATTCCTTTGGAGCCTCATCGTACTCATATTCTTGCAAATGAGTGTTGTTACAGGAAAATCTCCCTACGGACAGGTGAATTCCCTCTTTGATCCTAGACCCCTATAACCATGACAGAAAGGTGCTAATGTTGGACACTGACATTCCTTCTAATGAAGCTAAACTAGTCAAGGAAAAAGAAGAAAGGAGTATAAATACCTTTAATGAAGTTTGTCCTTACTCTATCCAGGTTGATCTTGATCTCCAAGATCTTTAGAAGGTCCTGCAATCTAATGAACAACAACGACAAAACATACTTCCTATTCTACCATAATTAGCTTTGAAATATATCTAACAAAAGGAACAAGTTCATGAAACATACACAAACTTGAAGAAACAGGCCAAGAACATATATATTAATGAAAACAAAGCAAAGTGCTTACAACTATAGATGCAGATGCAACAGCCTCACGAATCTCTCTTTGTCCAAAGCCTTGCTCAAAAGTTCCACGATCAGAATGACTATACTTTCACTGATTACTCTCCCTTATGAGATCATAAGTTTGATGCCTTCAATGTCTCCCTTTTTCACCATGAGGAGGCCTCCTTATATAGGCTTTGAGAGGCCTAACCACCTTAGAGATTCTTGGGATAGGTTGAGGATCTTTCTCCATCAGTTGTGGATCCTCCCTAATATCCAGCCTTGACCTCATATTCGAATCAAATTGACTTCAGAGATAAGGGGGATCTTCCCCTGATTTCCTCAACATCACAACAATCCCCTAGAATGGTGCACAGAGTGTTACAATTCTCCCCCAAAGGAAGGCAAGGAGCACTAGCACTCCTTTCTAGTGGGTAGGGGATCGTTGCCCTTCAAAAATGATTTTCAAGTGGTCTTTCTTAAGGAAAAAGATTAGTACTCTTCGTCAAATGACATATCCTTCTTTTAACTAGTCTTTGAGGATGTCTCAAGTGTTCCTGTGATGTCGTTCGAGATACAACATAGGCAAGATGACAGTATGATATTTATGACACTTGTGATGTTTGTGATATTTGTGGCCAAAGTGTGACAATTGCGACACTTGTAATGACGACAGTAGGTCATCATTGAAGTGAGTAATTTTGATGTGTAACATATTTCCCCCCAAAGTGCGAAGTTAGAAGACAGAAATTGATGACTGGAGTACTTTGTAGACTTTTTCAAGAAAGGGCATGGACTCGGAGAACTTGGTAGAAGCTCCATACAACCATCAGACAAATGTTATGATATTTTTCAAACCCAAGGTAGACATACATATGCTTGAGTGATAAATACTTTCAAGGTATGGCCGCCATAAGATACACTGTGGATCCATAATTATATTAATAAAAGGGTATAGCCACCAAAGATACAATGTGGATCTATACTTCCATGACATGAACTGATCGTAGCCATGAAGAATACACAGTGGAGCTACGAGATGACAAGACATAGCCACGTATCAATACAAAGTGGATATATGTGACAATATATGTATCAATATTCTCAAAAGAAACTTCGTCACAACCTGGGAAAAGTATATATCAGAGTGATCACTCAACCTAGGGTCTTCTTACCGATCCCGATGCAGTACGAATCTAACCATGTGAATAGATGTCCTGATTTCGAACATGGTAGAAACCACTTTCTTACCGATCAATGAGGTAAACCGTTAACAAGTGTGATGGAAATCACCATTGATGTAAATGATTCCCAAGGTACCCTAGTACATTCCAGCGAATGTGAATAAATGAGCTGAAGTTGAACATGCGTGGAATCATTCGATCAGAGGTCAATGATCTAAACCTACTGTCGAAAGCGAGGAGGCCTGACATTGAGGCATGCAGTTCCCAAGGTACTAATTGGTTTCTAGGTCTAGATTCTAGATAATGTGTTGAAGTCGATAGGAACAGACTCGTCAAAGGAGGGCCTTGATGTATCCCCCATCAACGACATGAAACTGACATAGATATATAAGGTGATGAATCATATGAGAATGGATTGACACGGGTGTTGAAACAATAAATTTTTTATGGTTGACTCTCGAGGCACATACTTCCCTTGAACACTAAGGCACAATAGCAGAAACATGACATGGACCAAAACATGATGATGTAGTGGACACTGTGACTTTCGTCGGGTGACCCAAAGGAGTAAAGAAACTCATAAGATTGGTTCAATGCAGAGGTTCAGCAGATTAAAATGTATGCAAATACAAAGTGTCGTGTTCAAGGGTGACCTTAAGAGTGACCTATGATGTTTTCAAAAACTTCTTGTCTTTCTTCCTTCAAAATTTTCCCCCATCTAGATAGACGAGTACCTCTTTTTAATTTAACGAGCTCGAGGAGGATAAAACATGCTCGATATAACTCACCTTTGGTAAGTCCCTCTTCCTTTGTTTAACGAACTGGAAGAATTAAGGGTTCAGTCCCATATTGTCCCTTCAATGTATGATTTTTTAACGAGTCCAGAGAAGGTAAACTCGATGATTTTTCATGTTTAGATATTCTGAAAAGAACTTAAAGACGACTCTAGGGTTGTCCTTTTTCATAATATTATTCTCGTGAGGCCGAAAAAGAGATAAATTATCAATCGAAAGACGCCATTTCAAACCTTTTAACGAGTGGGAAAGGAAGCAAGATCACTCGACAATCTTTTCATGTTTATAGAGTCTGAAAAGAGCTCAAAGATGACTCCAAGGGGTTCCTTTTTTGTGTATCCATGCGAGTCTGAAAAAGAGATAAAAGTTTACTCAGTTGCATTCTCATGTTTTTTCGAGCGTGAGAAGGAACTAAGACCATGCGCGTTAATGCGACGAGATAAAAATCGAACAAAACTTCTTTGAAAACTGCCAATAATGATAAAACTACATACCAGGGTATTAATAATATCTCCAAAATGATTTACAAAACCCAAAATAAATATGGTTTTAGCAAAATAATGAAATCTATAATAGTAATATAGGGTAAAAAATGTTTTTTACCAACTCATTTTGTGCCAAAACTTCTAGTAGTGGAGAAATTGACTTTGGAGGGAAATTCTTGGAGTCATCAGTGTCGGAACTATAGGCAACCATTTCTTATTCCATTA
Organism: Picea engelmannii; assembly: GCA_009831015.1. Classification (NCBI taxonomy): domain Eukaryota; kingdom Viridiplantae; phylum Streptophyta; class Pinopsida; order Pinales; family Pinaceae; genus Picea; species Picea engelmannii. Next base: position 58,612 of record ML801103.1, on the reverse strand, counting down.
ATATTAGGTTGGTCCTCGACCCCTTCCAAACATTTTTCATGGTTTAAAATTTATTTTTAGTGGAGTTACCAATTTTTGTTACAAGAAAATCCCCCTACGGACAGGTGAATTGCCTCTTGGATCCTAGACCCCTATAGCCAAGACAGAAAGGTGCTAATGTTGGACACTGACATTCCTTCTAATGAAGCTAAAATAGTCAAGGAAAAAGAAGAAAGGAGTATAAATACCTTTAATGAAGTTTTTCCTTGCTCTATCTAGGATGATCTTGATCTCCAAGCTCTTCAGAAGGTCCTGCAATCTAATGAACAACAATGACAAAACATACTTCCTATTATACCATGATTAGCTTCGAAATAGATCTATCAAAAGGAATAAGTTCATGAAACATACACAAACTTGAAGGAAACAGGACAAGCACATATATATTAATTAAAACAAAGCAAAGTGCTTACAACTATAGATGCAGATGCAACAGCCTCACCAAGCTCTCTTTGTCCAAACCCTTGCTCAAAAGTTCCACGATCAGAATGACTATACTTTCACTGATTATTATCCCTTATGAAATCATAAGTTTGATGCCTTCAATGTCTCCCTCTTTCACCATGAGGAGGCCTCCTTATATAGGCTTTGAGAGGCCCAACCACCTTAGATATTCTTGGGATAGGTTGAGGATATTTCTCCATCAATTGTGGATCCTCTCTAAGATCTATCCTTGACCTCATATTCAAATCAAACTGACTTCAGAGATAAGGGGGATATTCCCCTGATTTCCTCAACAACACAACGCTCACTTAGAATGGTGCACAGAGCATTACAATGCTCCCCCAAAGGAAGGAAAGGAGTGCTAGCACTCCCTGGTAGTGGGTAGGGGAGCGCTACCCCTCAAAAATGGTTTTCAGGTGGTCTTTCTCAAGGAAAAATATTTTTATTGTTTGTCAAATGACATATCCTTATTTTAACCAGTCTCTAAGGATGTCTCAAGTGTTCCTATGATGTCGTTCGAGATATGACATAGGAAAGATGACAGTATGATATTTGTGACACTTGTGACACTTGTGATGTTTCCGACATTTATGGCCAAAGTGTGACACTTGTAATGATGACAATAGGTCATCATTGAAGTGAGTAATTTTTATGTGTAACAAGTGTATACGTCACATCTCTTCTCAGAGATAAGCTTCCACCATTTTAGCAAGCTTGTTTCAGTCTGCATTTTACAGTTTCAACATATTTCTTATTTAATAGAAGTCAAGTTTCATTGTATCTCTGTTATTATTCACTGTGTCTCTATGTTAACATTATAAATCTATGTTTTCATTTTGTTCCGCTCATAAATCTGGATCAATAAAACATTGTAAACCCAAAAAGAGAATTGATTCATTAGGAGGAAATATTTGAAAGGTACATAGATAAATCATTGTTAAATCCCATTGAAACTTGCCAGATCATTCATATGGAGAATTGTACCACCATTAAACATTGAAGATTCTAATTGGGCCTCATCGGCGAGTACAATTACTATTATTGTGTCAAAGGGAATTATGACCCATCAACACCCGGAAAGACCACATCCATGGCTCTTTGGAAAGTAGCTCCTGCAATAATTCACCCAAATGGCATGCGTTTTTAGGTGAATGTTCCTCATTTAGTTCGGAAGGTTGTCTTCAATATATCTTCTTTCGATACCAAAACTTGGTTATATCCTGAGAATCCATCCAGGAGTGATAAAATATTCACCATGGACATAGTCTGCAGGAGTTGTTCCATGGGGGGAACATGATAGTTATATTTTTTTGAAGTCCTATTCAAGTTTTTGAAGTGTACACATAAACGAATCTCTCATGAATTCTTCTTGATAGAAACTAGGTTAGATACCCATGCGCCTTACTTGAAATATTATCTTTGCATCTAACTGTTTTTTTAGTTCTTTTTGCATCAAGGGTTCCAGAGACGAATGAAATTTACTTAAATTTTGTTAGAAAGGATTGAATTTAGGTCTTAGTTGGATGGTGTGTTGAAGGATCCTAGTATCATACATTTTCAAGTCTTGGTAGGACCAGGTGAAAACATCCTGATATTCTCTAAACAACTTTATGTAAGCCTTCTTCTCCTCAAGAGATAATGATTTCCCAAGGTCAATGTTTCAGGGATTGTCATCAGTTCCTAGATTTATGACTTCATAGGTAGGACACGAATTGATGGTTTTGGAATTTTTAGGTTTTTTAAACTTCTCTCACAAATCAAAAAGGTTTTTAAGACTAACCACTCCCCGAGGTATAGTGTGAATTTTAGGTTGGTTTGAGTTATTACCCTCTATTGGTTTAGGATCTTGATTATCTTGTTCAACAAGTATCTTTTGAAATACGTCATTATCAATGGCCAAGTCTCTTAAATTTTTTTCATTAGTCAGAAAGGATATAATATGTTCATCTCCTTCAAATACCCTCCAATTGGAAATGGTATCTAGAACAGAAGGTTTGTATAACAACTCTATATCAAACCTAGAGGATTCATAATCTTCCAAGGGAGATAATATTGAGGCTCTTGTGGCCAAATAATCAACCAACATATTCTTAGATTGAGGTATGGTTGTGATGTTGAATTCCTGAAAATTTTCTATCATCCTATGAACTTCCTGCTGATACTTCCTTAAATGAGGGGAATTACAGTGGATAGCATTATTTACCTTCCTGACAATGATTTCTGAATCATCGAAGAAAAATAGTTCCTTTATGTTTACATCAATAGATTTATTAAGTCCTTGAACCAATGCCTCATATTTAACATTATTGTTCGTGCATTTGAGCTCTAATCTACAGAAAAAAAAAATATGTTTTCCTGTTGGATCAATGAAAATGAAACACGCACCAACCCATTCTTTGGATTTTGACCCGTCAAAGAATAGAGTCCATATCTCATAAATGAAGTTTGGTACTCTCTTGTCCAATTCCACCTTTGGAATTACGTTTTCATATTTTACTATCTGAGCGTGAAGATTCTGTTCAGTTTTACTATATTGCTCAATTATTTCAGGGTTTTCCTAGAGTGTCAATTCTAAATTTTGTGAGAACAACACTTCTGGTAAGCATGGTGAGAAATTACCAAAGTCATAGCCGCAAGAGTAATTTCCTAAGACTGGGAATTCAGTAGAATATGGGTTGTTAGGAGCTTCCAGGTCAGTGATGGTATGTTTCAAATATTTTTCTCGGTTGATCCTGATCATGTTAGGATTTCCTTTTAGTGGAAACCAAAAGTGGGACCAATCCGTACTAAAATATACATGTACTTTTTTGGACCATTCTATTCTTGAAAACATCCCATAGGCTTCTGGAATGTCTACAATTACGATGTCTATGACCTGGTGGAATTTCGGGTTAGAGGAAATTGACATCATAAAATCCTTCAGTTGCTCAATCACCTTAAATTAAGTTCTATCTAATTGAATGATATGTGTGTCACTTTTGGTAGGATTTTCATTTAGCTTCTTTCATAGTGACAGATGAATAATGTTTGAGGAAGCACAAGAATCAACTAAACAATTGTGAAAATTTCTATTATAAATTTCAAAGTTTAAAAAAAATGGTGGCACAAATGACCGAGGTTTTATCAGCATATACTACATTTACGTTAGGCTTCCTGATTCCTCCATAGTTTCCTTTCCTCGAGATTATATTCGGATTTGGATTTAACATAAGCTTGTCACCCTCCTTCAAAGATTGTAACAATAGATATTTCTATTGAGGAATCCTGCATAAGTCCATCATAGAAATGTTGGCTTTTAACTTTTTTAGGTCTTCTACCACGTTATATTCTATATTTTATTTTTCATGAGCCTAGAATTTTGGGGAAGAATTAAGTGATGGAGTTGGTTGAGCTGAGGAGGTGTTTTTTTCGGGTCTCTTAGGAGCTTGTGATATGACATGTTTATTTTGCACAATGGGCCCCTTACTCCTAGTTTGGACTACTAGACCTTCTTAATGAACATAGAGATAGAGGTTGGTAGAGTGTTAGTGTATACCTCAATTTGTAGTTCTTGGGAAAGTTTTACATCAGGTTGAAACTTATTGAGGATGGTTGTGAACCTCTGGTTAAAATCCTTGACCTTTTCTTTGGGTCCCATGGTGGTGATGAAAACTTGATCCATCAAGGCCCCAATAGTTGTCTCTTCAACAAATTTGTCCCGAAATTATTTCTGGAATTTCATCCAACTATTGATGGAACCAACCAAGAGATTAAAATACCACGTTGAGGCCATGTTCTCAAATGTGTAAGGGAACAATATACATACTACATATTCATGTTGGACATTCATCAATCTAATTTCCAATATGAAATTCTTGATGTGATCTTTGGGCAATTCGGAGGTTTCAAGATCAAATTTTGGGAGAATTTTCTTAGGGTGCCTAGGAAAGTGATGTAACCAACCTGGTATGGCCAGGGCATCCCTAGCCATATGTGGTTGGTTGTTTGCAGGTTAATCATTACCTTATAGGTTTTATTCATTGTTTTTTTTCATATCGTTGGACTCGATATCTGAGTTTTTTGAGTTAGAATCGACTTCTTCAAATTCATAATTATTAGGATCAGAATGTGTACTTGATGGTGGGGTAACAAGAGGAGTTTCAGGAATAAAACTAAGAGGTTGGTCAATTTCAGTCAAGGAAAAATCTATTGGATCCTCAACCATGTGGACAAAGGTGTGATTTAGGGTATAAACAATCGATCTTGCAGTTTGTTTCCCATGGGGAAGAAACAAAGAAAATGGAAATGCTCTTATTTGATGAGCATAAGCTCTGGTAATCCTCCTAAACACATTGATTTTTTCATGTGAGATCGCATAGGGTATATATGGGTGAAGGTATGAGCCATATTGAGCGTGTGGTGACTAACTTGTAGTGGAGGTACCTTCAATATTAGGTCTATCTTGAGAAGGAATAGCCATGCATGTGGGTTGTTTTGAATCTATAGGTTGTTGGAGATATTTTTCTACTAAAATAACTATTTTGACCATCCATGCATTTGTTAGGCCCTCCTTCTAGCACCAATTATGTTGAGGGATCTAAATTCCATTTAACTCAACACTAGGAATCACACCTAGAGACGAGGCCCAATTAGACTCTTCCTTGTTTAAGGTAGCATGATTATCTAGATTAATGGTGTGGAAAGTTTCGATGGGATTTAATTTGGGTTAAGGGGAAATATTCTTCCACCTAGACTTTTATCTTTTGTTTTTATTAGTTTATTTCTAGAGTATTCAGTAACTAATATTTGAAGAGGGATGGGCATAGGTTAACCTTTTCCAACATCATGTAAATTACACCTCACCTCAATCATTATTTAACAATAATATTACTATTGATTAAGCAATAAATATCATTTAAGAACTGAACGAAGATCATGTACAAGAAAAACAAATAACTAGAAATAATTATGATTACTATATAACACAAGTGACTTTAAAACGCCATTGAATTTACGCTAACATCCATTTAGAAATCATGATCATTCAAGATAAATTAAACATAATTACAATCTTACTAAATTTATTGCAACTGATAACTCTATGTAGAACAATCAACAAATTACGTTAATCCACAAGCTCTGGAAGAAATTTGTCTTCGGCTTTATGTGAGATTCCTATTAAACTTTGAAGTAATTCTTTGTCTAATTATCGTTCCTTACACAAAAACCATCGACCCATCAAAATGAGGTCGACATCCTTATTTATACAAAAATCCCATGCAAAAAATAATAACAACGTTTACTTAACATAGAGAAAACAAAATATAAAGTGGATTGCACCCACGTGAAAGCTATCAGTGACCTTCATTCATATCAAGGAATTCTCCTTGTCATATTTCGGCCACTGGGAGAATATATCTTTGCAAGCATGCAGATACAGGAAGTGATGTTGGTCCATAGGTGCACTAAGCCTATCTTTCATTTCCATCACTTGATCTTTAAAATGATCTATCTTTGGGAAGAGATGTCGCAGAACCCAGGATGCTCCTATCAGCCCATCGGAGAGTCTCTTGAATTTCCCTCCTTCCAGCCTTTTGACTTCAAATATGTCACTTTCAAATTTTTTATTGGACTCCATGCATTGTTTGACCATGTTTTTCATGATGACGAAGTCATCAGGCATGTTGAACTTTGGGAGACTAATATCCATCATTTTCTTATTTATCTTACCCTTGTTTTTTAGACACTCTTCCCATCTATCTTGCATTTTAAATTATGTCTCTTATACTATCTGTTTCAAATACTTTTTCTCCATTTGGTATATTTCCAATATTTCCTATGTTAACAATCTGATACCATTCTCTTCTTTCCCTCGACCCATCTAGATCTCTCGGATGTATTCAATTTTTTCCATATTCCTATGAGACCTTTCGGACCACTGCATTATTTCTTTGTTTTTTATATGGCCTAGCAAGGTTTCTTCTTGATAACTGATCCAGGAGGATCCGGGAATGCTCATAGAGGTTTAGAAATATCTGGAATGTCCACAGATGTCCAGAATGGTTTAGAAATGCTCAAAATTCGACTGTCCCAAATTCTCTTGAAAACACCATCAATGAGTAGAGCTCATCGTAATCTTTCCAACGATGCAAATGACAAGTCAAACGAAGTTCGTATGCAACATGTATGAGTGGTCAAAGTTAAAGTCAAAGTCAAAGTCAAAGGGGTAAAAGGGTGACACATGTCACCACTGCAAGGGTGACACATGGCACGATCGTACAATTGACGTGGCCAGACCCCAAGGTTCCACATGGGATGACTGTACTATGACTCAACAATGAGTTGGCAGATTGTACAATCCAGTTGGACTAATTGTTGATTAACATGTGGCAAAGTCAAGCTAATGACAGGATGCCACATGGAAGCCTACCATTAGAATCTATGGTCATGGTTATGTAAAAATATTATGGAGTCAACGGTGGTCGAACTCGTGACCTCCATAACCTCCCAAAGCCTTAACAAAGTCACCACTACCATCACGCCACGCATTTGGCTCTTAATTCTATATGTTTTAAATTATATTTAATATTGTATAAAGGATCATTCAACGATAAAAAAAGGGTCGAGGGCCTAATCCCTCGACCCCTATTCCTTGATCCATTGAAACTACAATAGAACCATGGCTATATTGTCGTGTGGAGGTCTCTATTTATAACGTATAGTTTTAACTATATGACATATGGTTTAAACATATCGTTAAAGGAGGAGAGGTTTGTGGGTTGGAATCCGCGACCTCCCACCTATTTTTTATAATGTTTCAACCAACATGCCAAAGGAGTGGGGCTTGTCATAACCGCCCCCTAACATTTATTTAAATCCTGCCATGAATTCTGGGAAATGGTTAAGGGCCCATGCCCTATTTAATGGGTGCGTGAACTAAGATTGTACACACAATAGTTTTGCAGAGTTTAGTCCCATAATTTGTGTCCAAGGGTACTGTTGTTGGGAAAAATACCCTACGGACCAGCAAACTAGGGTCAGACTTGCATGCAGATTTTGACCGTAAAGAAATGACTTTTTAACCTACTACCCAAAACTTAAACCCCTCTTTCACGATACATGCATGGAAAGGAACTACTAACCTTTTTACTAATGTTTGGTGTAGATCCTCCGTTGCGCTTTGCCCACTTACTTGCGCTGCTCCTTTCAAAGTTATCCTGCAATCAAGACAAAACACTATGCATGCATGCTACTTTTCTACTTGAGGGTTAGAAATTAAGCATAAATTACACAAACCACATATAACTCATGCATTGGGACGGGAAAAGTATTCTTTTATTATTTTCAAAATGAATCAACTTACAATCAAAGTCACGACCAACCACCGCTCCTTGATCCTGATCCTGGGCTCCTCCTCTTCTTTTGTCCTCCAACTGCTTTGCGTTAATTCTCCTTAGGCTTGAGGAAAGGCTAAAGGGTTGGGACAACTGGATTCGGCAAATGGGCAGAGTTTCTTCGCTATAATTTTCCTCCTCCAAATGGTACCCCTACCCCTTCTTTTATAGGCTAGAAGGAGCTAGGGTTTTGGACAAACTCTCGGCCATGCATGGCCGGGATTTTCAGTTAACTGACCCATAGCTTTTTGTCCCGTCGGCAACTTTCCTATTTTTGTATTTTGTTAGGTAAATGCGGGCTGTAGTAGGCCTTCCAGCATTCGAACGCGTGCAGTAGTGGGTTAGGGCGCGTGTACCTTGACCCAAGAGGGTTTTCAAAGAGGTTTCTCAGCAGATGTTTTGGCAATGAAGGGATATGAGTTGGCCTGATGCCAGGTAAGAATGTGTGGTGCAATTTAGGGTTATAACAGATGCCCCCTAATGTGTGAGGTCAGAAGAGCATCTGATGGCCGAAATACATTACCAATATTTTACC
>ML801103.1:0-43746 GCA_009831015.1 Picea engelmannii | reverse complement strand
AAACATAAAGGAATTTCGCTCGACTACGAGCTACTTATGCTCTAAATGCACTGCAAAAAACTTATGAACAAAAATACTTCTCCCTAGCTATTGATGCAGAAACACAATCTTCAAACAACGAAGAAAATGAAAAAGAGATATATTTTATTTATTTAAGTGCTAAATGAAGCAACAAAGGGAAAATGCCGACAAGCACAAAACCAAGAAAGACAAATTCTGGCTTAAAGCGCAGATCGCAAAGAATCAAAGCAAAGACACACAATGGCAATAAAAAAAGTACCAATTCTTTCGCTTGTCTAAAAACCATAAAACAATTTTTTTTTTTTTTTTTTTTTATCTTTTCTATCAAATATCAACTAAGAAAAAATAGGCTAAGGGTAAGAGGCCCTAACCTATCGACTGTGCAACCCTAGACTCAAACACCTGAGAGCAATACTTCTCACCAAAAGAGGGGATGACTACCCCACCCTGATTGAAAAGTAGCATATCAAGCACGCTCTTGTTACTGAAACAACACACGTGCAAACGCGTGCTGAGCTACAACAGAGCGCGTGTACCCACGGGCTGCACTTGCATAGGCCGCGTGTATGTATAAACTCTAAGACAAAAATAAACAAGGCAACCCAGACCAGGAAGATGCCTCTGGTATTGATAACCAAGGTCTCTTGAAGGCTTGGATGCTTCTTCTTAACAGAAAAAAAAAAATAATTGCAAGAAATAAAAAAATGCAATAAAGCAAACTGAGACAAGACTGTGAACCAGCAAGACTCAGACAGGATCCAGAAAGCCCCCTGAGAATGTATAATTCTGACAGGGAATAGGAGGACCACCTCTCAAGCTCTCTGACTCCTACACGCTACTGAAACCTCTACAACTAGCATTCACACGCGAGCTGTAAGAGCTTAGGGCGCGGGTACATGCGTCCAGGCCTTCTGCAGGCCGCGTGTACCTCTGTGTGTCCCGAAAATTGTCGTCAAGCAACAGTCAAGGAAAACTGGTATAAAGAACCAGGCTCCCTGCTAGCTCAGGCCTTACTGAAAAAGACAGGAAAATAAATAGAAAATCTAATCTCTTAAACTACCCAAAAACTCAACTAAATCCGGAAACCCTAAAGAGTATCTTCCCCAGTACGGTCGCCAATTCTGTTGTTGGGAAAAATACTCTATGGACTAGCAAACTAGGGTCAGACTTGCATGCATATTTTGACCGTAAAGAAATGAATTTTTAACCTACCACCCAAAACTTAAACCCCTCTTTCACGATACATGCATGGAAAGGAACTACTAACCTTTTTACTGATGTTTGGTGTAGATCCTCCGTTGCGCTTTGCCCGCTTACTTGCGCTGCTCCTTCCAAAGTTATCCTGCAATCAAGACAAAACACTATGCATGCATGCTACTTTTCTACTTGAGGGTTAGAAATTAAGCATAAATTACACAAACCACATATAACTCATGCATTGGGACGGGAAAAGTATTCTTTTATTATTTTCAAAATGAATAAACTTACAATCAAAGTCGAGACCGGCCACCACTCCTTGATCCTGATCCTGGGCTCCTCCTCTTCTTTTGTCCTCCAACTGCTTTGCGTTAATTCTCCTTAGGCTTGAGGAAAGGCTAAAGGGTTGGGACAACTGGATTCGGCAAATGGGCAGAGTTTCTTCGCTGTAATTTTCCTCCTCCAAATGGTACCCCTACCCCTTCTTTTATAGGCTGGAAGGAGCTAGGGTTTTGGACGAACTCTCGGCCATGCATGACCGAGAGTTTTAGTTAACTGACCCATAGCTTTTTGTCCCATCAGCAACTTTCCTATTTTTGTGTTTTTTTAGGTAAACGCAGGCTGTAGTAGGCCTGCCAGCATTCAAACGCGTGCAGTAGTGGGTTAGGGCGTGTGTACCTTGACCCAAGAGGGTTTTCAAAGAGGTTTCTCAGCAGATGTTTTGGCAATGAAGGGATATGAGTTGGCCTGATGCCAGGTAAGCATGTGTGGTGCAATTTAGGGTTATAACAGGTACCCAAGTTATGAGGCTACACCGTAAAGCATGCCAAATGGTACCTCGATAGAATTTCAATAATTTTATATTCATTTTGCACGATTTTTCTCCAGGAATCCAACAGTGCACTATGTTTTTTCATTTGAGAAACATGTAAAAAGGTCATTGTAAAACACAATCATTTGAGCATTAATAAAAGAAGGTCTCTATTGGAGGTGAACCCAGAGAGGTAGCCTTAAATTGGGTGAACTCTGTTTTTCCAACTTGTGTATGTGATTTCATAATTGTTGGTTCATTTTAATTTCAATTATTTTGCAAGTTATTTATCATTAAAGTGGATTTGGTTAGATAAGTTCTTCACATGTAATTTGCATACAGTCAAGCAATCATTTTATTTCAAAGATCAAGTAGATTTTTCTTATGTATTAAAAGATTAATAAGCATCTAAGTATTTTTCAGATCAAGTTTGTATCAGAGCAGGTTTGACACGTGTTTGCAAGTGAATTATTACAAGAGACAAACTCAAACTTGGTAATGGAAAACTTGCAAGTTATAAGTCTTAGATTGGAAAGAGATATGGAAAACATAAGATGGTTTCTGAAAAGGGAGAAGAATAAGATCATTCCATGAGTCATGAAGAGATTAGAGCTACACTTCAATCATTTAAAGAAACAATAGATGAGTTGGAACGAAGAATTAAAAATCATGTAAGTGGATAATCTTCGGTAAAAGGAGAATGAGGAGGTGAAGGTAGTGGACCTTTAGATCCCCCTTCACCATCCTCATCATCATCATCGATTTCTTGTTAAGTGAGTAAACATTCCTCTCGTCGAAAGAAGTCCTCTAAGAAGGATGACCATAATTTTCCATTACTAAAATTAGATGTCAAGTTCAAATTGCCGACCTATGATGGATAATTGAATGTCAATAAATTGGGCAATTGGATCAATAAAATAGAGGTATATTGCAGGGTTCAAAATATTATGTATGAGGCTACAAAGATATAGTTAGTTGCTCTTTGAATAAGAGGCACTTCCTTAATATGGTGGGAGAGCAATATGCAAGTTGATCTTGTTCAAAAGGATAAAGTAATATCTTCCCGGGATACGTTTACTAAGTCTATAAGGAAACAATTTTATCCACTTGCACATATGAAAATGGAAATGACCGAATGGAAACATCTAAGATAGGGTAAATTCCAGAATATTCAAGCATATACACAGAAATTCAAGAAGAAGGAATTATCACTAGGGACTTCATTGTATACTCATGAAAATCTTCTGAAGTATATTACTGGCATGCACTCATATCTTTGTCACACTATTCTAATGTTGATCCCTACTAACATTGATAAGGTGTCAGTACAAGCTACACATCTAGAGGCTAGTAAGGGTACGCATGTGAGCGAAGATAAGAACTCATTCAAGTTCAAGAAGAAACCGAAAGGTAAATGAAAGAGTAAGAAATCAGCCACAGTGAAGCAAGTTGAGAGAAGACCTACATGTTCCCACTGTAAGAAAAAGGGACATAAGGAATCATAGTGTTGGAAGTTGCATCAATAATTACGACCAAAGAAATTCAAGGAAAAAGGGAAGAAGAACACTGTTGCATCAACTCATAGGGATCTAGGGTCAGATTCCGGAGATGAATCTAAGATGATGGCCATAGGGAGAAAATGTATATCAACTATCAATTCAAATTCTTCAGTTCAATCCACCAAAGTGGAAAGTGATATTGATCAAAAAAGAGAACTGAGATTTTTCATGTCAGAGTTACAGTCAAACATACCAAGGTAGATACTTTATTTGATAGTGGATCTCAAGATAATCTAATATCTGAAGAAATTATTAAGAAGTTGGGATTGAATATGAAACCTCACAAAAATCCATATCCATTAGGTTTGGTGTGTGAGGATGTTAAGTTGCAGCTAACGAAACAACGTAAGATCAGGTTTGCAATTACAACTAAGTTCTTTGACCAAGTCGAGTTAGATGTTGTTCCTCTTTAAATTTACGACATTGTCTTGGGTATTCCATATCTATTTGATAGGAAGGATTCATTCTACAGAGAAGAGAATAAATATCATCTTTTCAAGGAAGGAATTGAATATATTTTCAGATCTCATCGCATCAAAACTAATGTTTCTTTAGTGAGCGTAGGGAAAATGAAGAGACTCGTGAGTGCAAGTAAATATTTTTTTCTCATGATAGTGATACAGAAAGAAGAATATATAATAGATGATTTATTAGGTTGTGATACAAATCCTAAGAAGGAGTTGATCAACACCATATCTAATTATGATGAGTTTTTTCAGGAACCTATGTTTCCTCTAAAAGAGAGGTTGAACATGAAATATATTTGCATCAAGATTCTCCTCTTCCAAACATTGGAATGTATAGGTCATCAATAATCGAGAATGCAGAAATAAATAAGCAAGTTCAAGAGATGCTCAATAAAGGAATCATCATACGAAGCTCCTCTCTATGTGGTTCTCCTATTGTATTAGTTCCAAAGAAATATGGCACGTGGAGAATGTGTATTGATTTTCGATCCTTGGACAAGATTACAGTCAAGAACCATTATCCTCTTCCCAGAATTGATGAATTATTAGATCAGTTAAAGAATGATGTGTATTTCACTAAGATGGACTTGAGAAGTGCTTACCATTAGATCAGAATTGCAGAAGGTGACATATGGAAAACTGCTTTCAAAACCAATGAAGGCTTGTTCGAATGGTTGATTATGCCACTTGGGTTATGTAACACACCTGTAACAATTATGAGAGTAATGAATCATGTATTGATACCCTATATGGATGATTTTTTTACTGTCTATCTAGACAACATATTGATATTTAGTTGAAGATGGGAATATCATATAAATCATGTCAAGACAGTCTTTGAACTCTTGAATAAGGAGAAGTTGTATATAAAGTTATTTAAATGTGAATTTGGAAAAACATCTTTGGTATATCTAGGATAGATTGTAGGGAATGGTCAGTTGAAGATAGATCCCGCAAAGATAGAAGTCATTGTAAAATGTCCCAAGCCAACTACTGCCACTAAAGTTAGGAGCTTCTTAGGAGCAGTACAGTACTGGAGAAAATTCATTGCTAATTTCTCATACATAACAACACCTCTACATGCATTAACAAGTGTTAAATAGGTCTTTCAATGGGGAGGAAAGCAACAAAAATCCTTCGAGACATTGAAGGAAAAGATAAGCACCACATCAGTTTTGGCACTGCCAGATATACAAAAACCATCTGATATTCAAACCAATGAAAGAAGATATTCCATGGGAACAATCTTGATGCAACTAGGTAAACCTATATGTTATCATTATGATACTTTCACTCAAGTTGTGATTAACTATCCAACATATGCTAAGGAACTGTATGTGTTGGTACAAAGTGTAAAGATATGGAAGCATTACTTAATGGGAAAGGAGACAATAATTCATACCAATCATTATCCATTATAGTATTTGTAGTCACATACCAAGATACAACAGTTGTGACACTTCAGGTGGATGGTTTTTCTACAATAATTGCATTTCTTAATCAAGTATAAGAAGGGTATTCATAAAAAGGTTTTCAATATGTTTTCAAGACTAGTAATTAATACATTCACAATACTCAGGTATAATCCTTTAGCACATTAAAGTTATGCAGAACAATATCCTAGGGATGATGATTTTAAAGAAGTATATGATGCATTAACTCATGGAAATCAACAGTCAGATTATTATATGCATGACAGTTTGCAATATCATCTTCGAAAACTATGTATAACAAGAGATGAAAGAGTGAATGTAATCAGAGAAGCTCATACATCTCTAATCTATGGTCATTTCTAGGTTGTTAAGACAATTGCACAGTTACAAAGGTATTTTTATTGGCCTCGGATGAACAAGACAATATCTAAGTATATAAAAGGGTGTTTTATGTGTGCCACAAGTAATCCTAGCAACAAAAATCTAGGATTATATACACCATTTCCAGTACCTTCTCAGCTATGGGAAATTATCTACAAGGACTTTGTAGGGGGATTGCGATGTCCAGGACAGGTCATGATTATATATATGTCATGGTGGATAGATTCAACAAGATTTGTATTCTAATTGCATGAAAGAAACATGTCACAACTAAATAGATATCACATATGTTCTTTGCTAATGTATGGGTTCATTTTGGACTTCCTACATCTATAATATCAGATCAAGACTCTCTCTTTTTGGGAAAATTTTGGTCTCATTTATGGGAATTGATGGACACTAAATTGAAGGAGAGCACAACTTTTCATTCACGGATAGATGGGCAGACATAAGTGGTAAATAGAATAGTGGTACACCTACTTCGAGGATACTGCATCAATAATAAGTTATTGGATGAATAGTTACCTAATGTACAACATGCCTACAATCATGCCATGCATTCGTCTACTCAGAAAACTCCTTTTGAAGTATGTTTGGGGTACTTGCCTAAGACAACTATGGAATTTGTTTTCGGAGAAGAAGGTAAAGAATATGGATAGGATGATACAGATAACACTAAAAGTTTCATTCAAAAGATTCAGAAGGTACATCAAGAAGTACAAGAACAATTGGAGAAGATCCAAGCCAAGTACAAAGAAAGGCATGACAAACATTGGGTTGATCATCAATTCGAATTTGGTGATCAAGTATGGTTACATACCATCAAAGATTGTATCAAAGCTGAAGGTAAAAACTTAATACCATTCTGATATGGTCCATTCAATATCTTCAAGAAGATTGGTACTAATGCATTTTGTTTAGATATACCATCCTACATGAAAATGTATTCAGTAGTAAATGTTGATAATTTGAAGCTTTATGAGCCTTCTATTATTATGGATGAATATGAAAGTATTCAAGTTCCGACAATTGATAATTTTTCTCCAGAATATTGGGACGAGCTACAGAAAGATGTCATTCTCGATAGAAGAATTAGAACTTCACAATGACATGATGTGGAATATCTTCGAGTTGGTATTAAAGGGGTAAAACCAAGTAAATCCAAATGGATGGAGATCATAAGGGTGAGGGAACTCTATCCACACCTAGTTTCTAAGTAATCAAAACATTTGGTGGTCCAAAAGTTTTCCAATCTGGAGGAATGATCCAAGAGGATATGAGAATGCTTAGAGAGGTATAGAACGATCCAAAATTTCCACATAGTTCCATAATGGTTCATAAACGCTCAAAATTCAACCATACCAAATTCTCTTGAAAATTCCATCAATGCGTAGAGCTCATCGTCAACTTTCCAATGACATAAATGACAAGTCAAACAAAGTTCATATGAAAAGGTTATGGGTGGTCAAAGTTCAAGTCAAATTGGTCAAAGTCAAATTCAAAGGGGTAAAAGGGTGACACATGTTAACACTACAAGGGTGACACGTGGAATGAACATACAGGTGACGTGGCCAAACCCCAAGTTGCCATGTGGGATGACCGTACAATGACTAGGCAAAGGGTTGGCAAATCGTATAGTCTAGATGGACCAATTGTTGATTGACACATGGAAAGGCTAAGCCAATGAGAGGTTTCCATGTGGTAGCCTCCCATTGGCCTCTATGGTCATGGTTATGTAAAAATATTATGAGGTCGACAAGGGTCGAACCGTGACCTCCATAACCTCTGAAAGCCTTAACAAAGTCACCACTAGTAGCATGCCACACATTTGGTTCTTAATTGTATATGTTTTAAATTATATTTAATATTGTATAAAGGATCGTTCGGTGGTAAAAAAAGGTTGAGGGCCTAAGCCCTCGACCCCTACCTTGATCTATTGAAACTACCATAGAACCACAACTATATTCCCGCGCAGAGGTCGTTGTTTATAACATATAGTTTTAACTATATGACATATGGTTTAAACATGTCGTAAAAGGAGGAGAGGTCTGCGGCTTGGAATCTGCGACCTCCCTCCTATCTGTTATAATTTTTTAACCAACATGCAAAAGGAGTGGGGCTTGTCATAATCGCCCCCTAACTTTCATTTAAATCCTGCCACGAATTTTGGGAAATGGTTAAGAGCCCACACCCTATTTAATGGGTGTACTAACCGAGATTGTACACACAACATTTTTGCAGAGTTTAGTCTCATAATTCATGCCCTATGGTACCCAAGTTATGAGGCTACATCGTAAAGCATGCCAAATGGTACCTTGATGGAATTTCAATAATTTTATACTCATTTTTCATGATTTTTCAGGAGGAATCCAACAGTGCACTTTGTTTCTACATTTGAGCAGCATGTAAAAAGATCATTGTAAAACACAAGCATTTGAGCATTAATAAAAGAAGGTCTCTATTGGAAGCGAACCTGGAGAGGTAGCCTTAAATTGGGTGAAATCCATTTTTCCAATTTCTGTATGTGATTTCATTATTGTTTTTCATTTCAAGTTCAATTATTTTGCAAGTTTTTTTATCATTAAAGTAGATTTGGTTAGATAAGTTCTTCACATGTAATTTTCACATAGTCAAGCGATCATTTTATTTATAAGATCAAGTAGATTTTTCTTATGTGTGAAAAGATTAATAAGCATCTAAGTATTTTTTGGATCAATAAACAGTGATTTGTGTTATAAAATATTCTCTTTCTGATTTGAATTGGCTATAGATCTCCCTGAGTTCATCCCTTATGAACATAACTTCCTAAGTGGTGTTCCAATAATATTCCACCTAATGTCTGAGTTGCACCAGTTAATCTCTCATAGAATCAACTTCTCGCTCATCCTCTCTTTCCATGTCAATGGTAGCACTAAATATAGACATACCTGCTCCTAATAACTCGCTCACCCTAGACTGCTTAACATCCAATAGGGTTTCCTTCATGGTAATCATCACAAAATTGTCTAGAGTGAGTCTCCTATTCTTGCATGTACTTCTTACTATCACTTGTGTCTTTTTGTCATAAGAAATTGTCTAGACATTAGCTACTTCATCTACAGGCTCTAGAATTGGTTGATCCCCCCATGATATTGCACTACTCAGACTCCCTGGGGTATGAAAGTGTTCCCAAACTTGTTCTTTAGCTTTGTCGACCACTGGTACCTGGTTGTTGATGTTTTTCTTATTTCTGCTTCATGTGTGCTCTTGACCTATAGCTTTAACAGGTTATTCATGGCTCTCTGTGAGTTCAGTCTCTACATATCGAGAGTCCTTTCCTTTTTCAATAATGACCTATGTTGCATCCTTTTCCATTGTTTCCACATGTGCTATCTTCTTATTGATTGAGGAGGGGTCTAGTGTCTTTGCTACGGTTCCTTCAAATTATTCATCCTCCTCCTCCTCCTCATGTCCTTGGCTTATGGGTGTTCTACTTGTTGGTTATTCTCCCAAATATGACACTTCTTCCCTTTCTCCTCCATTCAAGGTCTTTTCTTCTGCGACAGAGCCATGTTCATGTTTATCACCCTGCCCCACTGAGGTGCCATTATCCAGTTCCATCTCTTCTGCTTCATTCTTTTGGTCAACTTTTTCTTCATCTTGAGGTTGTGATTGATGTCTCATGGGTGTAATGATACTATCTATGGTATTCATATATGTCCCCATATCCGAGAGTTGTAGTGTCTAGAATAGACTGGTGTCTAACATTTCTACATTGGCCTCATTGATCTAGAAATATTTAGACACCACTTATTCCTTCAAAATAAACATGCAACAACTAACTTGATTCTCATATAAATTCTAGGATCTATTGAGGCAATTTGCAGAAATGATGATGATGTGTCCTTTATCTAAAACCCCTTAATGATGACTAATTTGAAGTGCAATTGAGATAACTTGGCAAAAAATAAAAGAACTCGAGCAATAATAATGATGACATGCTTTCTTTCATATTTAAGTTCTTTCAACCAATTGAAAATAACTTATCTTTATCTCAAGATACCAAAACACATATTTAAATGGACCAAATAAGTCAATCTTGAGGGTGCTCTTAAAATACACGACTCAAATGCACAAACAGAGTTCATGTTTGAAATCCTTTCAAAAATTTGAGAAAAATGTGTATAATATTGGCCATATTCCTTCAAAGTACCTCATGGCACACAAAACAATGTGCTACAAGGTCATTAATGACACTCTGACATAAGATTGTTACAAATGACCTTAAATTACAAAAATGACCTCATATTCACGATCTTTGTGAAAAATTGTGCAATTTTGATATAAGACACTTAAAAATCTGTTAAGGTACCATTTGGCATGCTTTATGGTGCAACTCAAGAAAATGTTGTACTTTCACATACTTCTCTACAATTCCATACAGTATTGAAAACCGTGCATTTTCCCTGCCTCAAACTTTGTGCAGTATTGGGATGCATGCACATAGGGATCTATGCTTCCTTGGGATCCATGCCCAATATATAGTTGGGTCTCCAAAACCACTTCTAAATTTAGTTGGCAACTTCTTTGCTATTTTTAGTAGAAATCCCGCTAAGTTTGGGGTTGTTGGCATAGTGGTTAGAACCACCCACTATTATAGAATAGGTCCATGGTTTGACTCTTGTGCATGGCATATATATGGTTATATATTTGTTTGTTTGTTTTAATACATATGGTATATAACATATACATAGTATATAGTTATAAACTATATACTATATAGTTTATATATGTTACAAATAAACCTGTCGCACAATAGACATTACACCTTGTGAATGTTAACGTTTAGGTTGTGTGGTTTATACCATGACCAGGGTCTGGGGGCTAGCCCTCATCCCCGTCCCCCCTCCATATAACACTATACACTAAATTAAATATAATATATGCCATAATCTTATCAAGGATAAATGTATGGTGTATTGGTATGGAGGGCTATGTGAAGGCTTTGGGTGTTGGGAAGGCCATAGGGTCAAACCCCATGGACTTCATAATAATTTTACACATAATTAACCATTATTGGCCAATGTGAAGTTCCCATGTGGCATCTTCTCATTTGAATTCCTTTGCCACATGTCATCAAACCACTGGAACACTTGGACCTGCCAACTCATTTGTTGATTGTACATGCCAACCATTATTCCATGTCATCTTGTTATGCCATGTCACTGCTTATGTCACCCTGCCATGTGTTACTTTCTAGTGCTGCCACATGGCACCCATGTTTTTCCTGTTTTGACCAAACTTTGATTGCTCATAACTTTTGCATACAAGCTCTCTTTGGCGCGTCGTTGGAAAGATGACGATAATCTCTATGCAATGATGTCATTTTTTGGGTAATTTGAGACGGTCAAATTTTGAGAATTTATGGATCCCCTGGGACCTCTGTGAGCATTCCAGATCCTCTTGGAACTCTGTGAGTGTTCCTTAGGTCCTCCTGAATCACACCTTCCCACTGAAGAACTTTTGGACCTCCAAAAGTATTAATATTCAACAACTTAGTGATGACAACTCTAACTCACTCTTCCATCTTACTGAAATGCTTTGATCAATAACTTAGTGATGAAGCTTCTTCACTCTTCCATCTCGCTGAAAATTTTGTACTCATTTTCTCATTTCGGATTGGCCTCAGATATTGGATATTGGATCAATGTACCTTTATTTGCTTCTCTGGAACATAGCTCTGGATCTGGCCTTTGGCACTGTAGCTAATATATGTAGCTTCGGTTCTGGCTTATAGATTCCTACATAATAAAATCCTGCATTCAATGAATCTATGTAATATTTGAATCCTATATTTCAGTATTCCCTTCCATCTCCTTTGTTGAAGATATTTTATCTCGGCCAATTTGAAACGAAGTTGAATGTTGATATATGCCTTTCCCATTTGGACTTGTTGTTCTAGTATTGTTTGTTGGATATAGTGTCATTGATGTCAACAATCAATATCATTGATGTGATGATAAGTTGGTATGTAGAATTGTCATTGATATCAACAATATCATGTTAGCATATAATGGTTGATGTCAAACATTTGGACAAAATGCAGAGATAAAATCTTAGGAAGGTGAGCGAATGAAGATCAAAGAATAAGAAGAGATGGTGTGATGAATCTCATAAGAATCTTTGGAGGACTAGTCAATTATAAGATTAGATCAAGACCGTCGATACATATGCACCAGATCAAACGGTGGGGATGAATTGTGGAGAGAGAAAGGAGAATTAAATGGCCTACTATTTCCAATCCCGTAATTGGTCTAGACCGTTAGATCTTATAGATTCAAAGATCAACGATTGTGTTTGACTCACCAACAATGCACAACTTCAAATTGAGGAGTTTGGGTGATGAGTTAAATCACTCGCAAGTTGTGGTTCCACAATAATCCTTGATCGTTAATCTGCTTCGAGAGTATTCATGACCGTTGGATCACATTTCAGTGGAAGAACAGGATAAGCTGAAAAAAAACTGAGATCTCAATTATTAGAATACTCGTCAACCGTCGGATCAAATTAAGTGGTAGGATAGGATATGAAAAGAATAACATAGGAGAGCGTTGACTTTACGAAGTCCGAAGCTGTGAAGAGATCCTAGCCGTTGGTTGGAAGGCGAGGACGTGGCAATAGATAAACGGATTCGTGGATTCGTGATTCAAAGAAATTGCAAGGAGCAAAGCTCAAACCTCATGAAACGTGAAGTTGCAAAGCACGCAGCAGTTGAGCCTTGGGTCATAGCCCAAGATCACATGTGAGACAGGCCTAGGAAGAGGAGCTAACACCCATTACCTAGTATTTGTCAATTCGGAGATCGGAAGATTGGTCGCAGCATACAGTGAAAACACCTGAAGCCTGCATATCTGAAGCACCCTTTGGATAGGCGCTTGATCACAGTCGAAGTTCATATGAAGATTTACAGAGACTGAAACATGCGAAGCATGAAGTAGTGAAGTAAATGGTGGCCATCCATATCAATTCTTGGTTAATTCCTAGCCGTCAGATTAATCAATGAAAGTTTAAGTGTAAGGATCAAATCTGACCATTGATTTGGTTCCGCGAAATAGAATTGAACCATCCGATCCGTTCGATGAAATATTATTTGGAATATTTGAAAGGCAAAGTCCTGAAGTCCTGACGTTCGTCCATCTCATCAAGAGATTAAATCGTGACCTCTGATTCAGATAAGCGTACAAGCGCTCGTTTGGTCTAGCACCTGATCACCTCCATTGGTCATATGGAATAAGAGATGTAAAGGAAAAAGATAAAGCGTCATTAAATATTATAAGCTCGTGGTCTTGCATTATCGGTCACATGTAAAGGTTTGAAGAAAGCGCCTGCATATAACTCGGTTTCTGTAAATAAATTGTAGAGATTCGGGATCAAGTTAAAAAGGATGAAATTGATCTATAACTATGATCAATTTATGAAAATACTTATTGGTAAAAATCATAAAACAATGATTATGGTTTAGTTAAACGAAGAGGTGTGGTGGCTCCAATAAAAGGGACACATTGTATCATTCTCACATAGTTTTGAAAGATTATATAAACGAGGAAGAATGTTGAGAATACGGTGTCTCTACAGTTCGAATAAGAAGATATATTAATCAGAGAAGCAGAGAAAGATGCAGTAAAGACTTGATACATAAATTTACCCAGATTCAGAAAATAAAGATGGTTGGGTGGTGCAAGGGTAGGTTGGTGCCTGTAGAGGGAGTTGGTTCTTCCTTGTCATTTGTAGTTGACTAAACAAGGGGTCGTAGCCTCCTACCAGTTGGTTCTGGTGAATAAGGGTGTGGGTGCATCATGATCATTTGGTGCTGATCGAAAAAGAATAACATCTTTCTTCTATGTAACATGTAAAACAAAATTTTGTAGTTAATAGAAAAGAGTTTGTGGTTTTCCCATTTGGGTTCCATGATAAAATATTGTGTTAAAATTCTGTTTGCATTAACAAAAGAAAAAATCATATAATAATTGTGTCATTGATTCCCCTCTTAGTGATGGGATCTGATCCTTCAATTGGTGTGAGAGCAGGTCTCTTCACAAAAGGTTTAAATCACTTGAAGAGGAATATACATTAGAATGTATCAACAGTTGAATATGTCATCACAAATCCCCCTATTTAATGGTGAAGACTATGTCTTATGGAGTGTTAGAATGAAAAGTTATCTGATGTCCATTAGACTGGAAGTATGGACATTAGTGGAAAAGGGATATGATGTTCCAAAAGCCACTCCCATAGAAGCAGAAGACAAGAAATATTTGTGGGAACATGCAAAGTCTTTAAACACACTACAAATTGGACTGAGTAAGAAAATCCTTGCGAAGGTATTAAACTGTAATAATGAAAAACAACTCCGGGATAAATTGAAAACCATATATGTAGGAGATTCCAAAGTAAAGAGGGCCAAACTCCAGACTCTCAGAGCACAATATGAAGGTCTGAAAATGAAGGATGAAGAAAATATCTTAGAATACTTCGAAAGAGTTGATAATATTGTTAATTCAATCAGAGGATTGGGAATAGAAGTGTCAGACAATGAGATAGTTGAAAAGGTACTTAGAACACTACCTATTCTATACAATCCTAAAGTGTCTGCTCTTGAAGATCGAGAAAATCTATATAAACTCACCATGGACAAATTGTATGGAATCCTCACAGCCTATGAGTTAAGATTAGGTCATGGGAACCTCCCAAAAGGAGATGCGGCCTTCAAGGTGCTCAAGAAAACAAAAGGTCAGAAGAAAAAACCTCAATCCAAACATCATGAAGAAACGGATGTGGAAGAAGCCAATTTTATAAAGAAACTTCATAAAGGAGCAGGGAAATACAAAGGCAAGCTCCCTTTCAAATGCTTTAACTGTGGCAAGGTTGGCCACTTTTCAACCAAGTTTCCCTATCCCAAGGAGGACTCTAAGGATGAAGAAAAAAAAACTAAACAATACAAGAAGAAGGAAAAACCCAACTACAAGAAAAAAAATTACAAAGGAAAAAGTAATTTCTACTCAAAAGAAGAAAACAACAGTTCATCAGAGTCCACTGATAGTGATGAATCTGAAGATGATGAATTCCTTTTTATAGGTATTGAAGAGTCTTAGAATATAGAAGAAATTAAACATGAGAAATAGTCAGAAGATGAAGAAAAAGTTAATATGGAAGAAGAACTTCTCAGTGCCTTGGATGAGTTAACAAAATACAAAACAAGATACAGACAACTTAAAAGTTTTGTAGTTGAACAAAAGGAAAAACATGAATAGAAAGAAAAGGATATGGAGAAATTCATGAATAGATTGAAAAACCAAATCCTATAATAAAATAGGATTGAAGAAAGTATGGAAAAGTCTCTTAAAGAAAAACAAATAACCTATTAAAGAATGGAGGAAGAAATAGTTCACCTGAGAAAAGAACTTGATGCAAAGCTCATTCAAACAAAATATGAAAATAGTTCTAAAATATTAGATAAGATTATTACCACACAAATGGATTCAAGTAATAAAAATGGAATAGGTTATTCTCAAGAATAAAACCAATTTAATTCAAAATCTTATGCAGATACTCTCCTCAATACATTCAAGAAGAAAAATGAAGAGAAGACAAGAAATGATCAGAACTCCAGAGGACCGCTTCCACCCATCATGAAGGAAGATAAGACAATACCAAATAAGTTCTATCAAAACAGGTATCCTCACAATTTCTTTGGTTATTGTTTTGCATTCTCTAATTTCAAACACAAAGATATGAATTGTAGAGCATATAGAAGGAAAAATTTGAGGGTTAAGAACTATAACCGTAAAGATAACCAAGCAGTAAATCAAGTCAAAAGAAGAAACTATAACTCATGTGCACCTCTACAATAAGTGGACCTAGAATGCTTCAGATGCCATAATTATGGACATAATGCCAATAATTTCAAATTAATGGAAGCCTCAGAACAACCAAGATTCAATAGAGAAAAAAAGAAGCTTTGGAAAGAAAAAACACCAAAGAAGGAATGTCTTATTGCCTTAAAATACCAAGATAAAGAATATCTCTGGTATGTTGATAGTGGGTGCTCAAAACATATGACAGGGAACAAAGACAAGTTTTTGAACTTAAAGAAACAAAAAGGAAAAGTTACATTCGGTGACAATGCTTTAGGTAACATACTTGGGAAAGGCACTGTGAGTTTGGGAAAAGACAAAGCCAAGAATGTGCTACTTGTTGAAAAATTGAAACCTGGCCTATTAAATGTCATCCAAACCTGTGATCAGGGGCACTTTTTCATCTTTGATTCCCAAAAATGTGACATTAGGATAGAAGACATGGGAAAACTGGTTGGTACTACTCCTATAACTCCCGAAAATGTGTATATGCTAGATGCAAAATTGAATGAGGAATGTCATATGAATCTAGTATATGAAATTTGGCTATGGCATAGGAGGTTGGGACATATTAACTTTTACAATCTAGTGAAAGTCAACAATCTTGGTTCAGTAAGAAACTTGCCAAATATCATAAAGCCATCAAATACTATGTGTAGACACTGTCAACTAGGAAATCAAACTAGAATAAGGTTCAAAGCAAAAGAATACTCAACCTTAAAACCTTTAGATCTTGTTCACACTGACCTTTGTGGACCTACATGGACCAATATCTTGCAAGGAGAGTCCTACTTTATGTTGTTCATTGATGATTTTACTAGAATGGGTTGGATATGTTTTCTCAAAGAAAAATCAGAAGCACTTAAAAAATTCAAAGCCTTTAAAACCCTAGTTGAAAATGAAAAGGAGACAAAAATCAAATGCCTTAGATCAGACAATGGTGGTGAATTCACTTCAAAAGAGTTTGATCTCTTATTTGAAACCCATGGAATAAAAATACAATTCTCTGCTGCCAGGACACCTCAGCAAAATGGGATTGCTGAGAGAAGGAATAGAACAGTTCAGGAGGCTGCAAGGACTATGCTCAATGATGCAAAATTGTCTGATGGATATTGGAGGGAAGTTGTAAACACAACGGTATACATATTGAACAGAGGTCAGCTATGGATTAATAGTAATAAGACTCCTTATGAACTATGGTTTGGAAAATCTCCATTAGTAAAATACTTCAGAGTCTTTGGAAGTAAGTGCTACATCAAAAGGCTTGATGAGAATCTCGGAAAATTTGATGCCAGATTTGATGAAGGTATTTTTCTTGGATATGCTTCTAACAAGAAAGAATACAGATGCTACAATATTAGACTACACAATATTGTTGAGAGTGAAGATGTCAAGGTGATGATCTAAACATGATAAGGATAAAAAATCAAGAAACTATACTTGACAGTGAAGATGAAGATGATGATGAGTCAGTTGGTATAGAAGCAGAAGAAGTATAAGAGAATAAAGAAGAAAGGGAAGAGGATGATATGGATACTAGTGAAGAAAAAGATGATATTCAAGAAGAATATATAAGAGAAGAATCCCCAAGAAGAGACACAAAAACACCCTCAAGAATGACTCAAAAGAATCATTTTGAAGAATTGATTATTGGAAACAAGAGTGATGGAGTGCACACAAGAAGACAATTGTTGTATCAAACAGAAATAGCACTTTTGTCACAAATTAAGCCCAACTCAATCAAAGAGGCATGTAAATATGAGAATTGGGTCAATGCTATGAATGAAGAATTGGACCAAATTGAAAAAAATCAAACTTGGGAACTAGTTTCAAGACCAAAAAATAAAAATGTCATTGGAACTGAATGGGTGTATAAAAATAAAATGAATGAGAATGGACAAGTAATCAAGAACAAAGCCAGATTGGTATTTAAAGGGTATGCTCAGGTTGAAGGAGTAGACTATGAAGAAACCTTTGCACCCGTGGCCAGATTAGAGGCAATTAGGATGTTCCTAGCTTTCTCCAGCTACAGAAAATTTAAAGTGTACCAAATGGATGTCAAGTCAACATTTCTCAATGGAAACTTAGAAGAAGAAGTCTATATTGAGCAGCCCAAAGGATTCAAATTAAACAAAGGAGACTATGTCTATAAATTAAAGAAATCACTCTATGGGCTAAAACAAGTAC
This sequence comes from Picea engelmannii, assembly GCA_009831015.1. NCBI lineage: Eukaryota > Viridiplantae > Streptophyta > Pinopsida > Pinales > Pinaceae > Picea > Picea engelmannii. The sequence goes on along the minus strand of ML801103.1, from coordinate 25,797 downwards.
CTAGAGCATAATATGCAAGGCTAGATTCTTATTTACAAAAACAAGGTCTCAAAAGAGGATCAACAGACAACAATATTTATTGTAAAATTGTTGGTAATAACATGATTATTATGGAAGTATATGTTGATGATATTATATTTGGCAGTGATGATGAAAAAATGAGCAAGGACTTTTCTAGGAGGATGCAGCAAGAATTTGAAATGTCTTTGCTTGGTGAACTGAATTTTTTTCTAGGACTACAAATAATATAGTCCAGGAGAGGATTCTTTATACATCAGTCTAAGTATGTTAAATATATTCTTAAGAAATTCTAGTTAGAGGATTGCAAACCTGTTAGTACACCTATGACAGTTGGATGCAAACTAAGCAAGGAAGATGAGTCCAATGTTGTAGAAACAAAACACTACAGATCAATGATTGGGAGTTTACTCTATGTAACAACTTCTAGACCTAATGTCAAGCAAGCAGTTGGGATGGTGGCTAGATTTCAAGCAGCACCAAAGGAGAGCCATGTTCAAGATGTAAAAAGAATCTTTAGGTATTTGAAAGGAACCATAGATCTTGGATTGTGGTACCCTAACAAGGATTCATTCACTTTAAAAGCCTATTCATATGCAGATTGGGCAGGTAGTGTAGATGATAGGAAAAGTACAAGTGGAGGAGCATTCTTTTTGGGAGAATCATTGGTAGCTTGGATAAGCAAGAAAAAGTCCTCAATTTCATTGTCTAGCACCGAAGTTGAGTATATTGTAGAAGCAGAATGTTGCACACAAGTGGAGTGGATGAAAAAAACCTTACAAGACATCAAAATAGTATTTTAAGAACCTACTACTATCCATTGTGATAATACAAGTGCGATAAGTCTCTCCAAGAACCCTATTTAGCACTCCAAATCAAAACACATTCCCATAAAATACCACTATCTAAGAGACCAGACTGAAAATAAGAACATTAAATTGGAATATGTTCCAACACAAGAACAAGTGCAAGATATTTTCACTAAACCCTTAAGAAGAGATGTATTTGAGTATCTTAGGGAAAATTTGGGAGTAATCCTTCTTCCAACCTAAGTCTCTCAAATATTAAAAAAAAAAAACACACATCAATTAGCACCAGATCAAGGGGAGATAGCAATCAAAGTCATAAGGAGTCATTCAATATGACAGGAAAAGTATGATTGCATGAGGATTTATCCATTTTTAAATTGTGGTCAGAAGTATACAGACAAACAAAGCTTTACCATAAGGGGAGCAACCATTTGCCATTGATGTCAAAGGGGGAGAATATCTTCAGAGGAGAGATGCAACATCTCAGGGGGAGATTCAGAATGAAGTATGAGTGTTGCCATCAATGACAAAAGGGGATATTTTTGGATATAGTGTCATTGATGTATTGAGATTTATGTCAATAGTCAATATCATTGATGTGATGATAAGTTGGTATGACAAATTTTCATTGATATCAACCGTATCCTGTTAGCATATAACGGTTGATGTCAAACATTTGGACGAAATGCAAAGATAAAAGCTCAAGAAGGTGAGCGAATGAAGATCAAAGACTCAGAAGAGATTGTGCGATGAATCTCAGAAGAATCATTGGAGGACTAGTCAACAATCAGATCATATTGAGACCATCGATACACATGTGCCAGATCAAACGGTGGGGATAAATTGTGGAGAGAGAAAGGAGAATTAAACGACCTGCTATTTCCAATCCCGCAATTGGTCTAGACCGTCAGATCTTATAGATTCAAATATCGATGATTGTGTTTGACTCACCAACAACGCACAACTTCAAATTGCGGAGTTTGGGTGATGTGTTAAATCACTCGCAAGTTGTGGTTCTGCAATCATCCTTGATCATTAATCCGCTTCGAGAGTCTTAACGACCGTTGGATCACCTTTGAGTGGAAGAATAGGATAAGCTGGAAAAAATATGAGATTTCAATTATTCGAATACCTGTCAGCCGTCGGATCAAATTAAGTGGAAGGATAGGATAAGAAAAGAATAACATAGGAAAGCGTTGACTTTACGAAGTCCAAAGCTGTGAACAGATCCTAGCCGTTTGTTGGAAGGTAGGGATGTGGCAATAGACAAACGAATTCATGGATTCACGATTCATAGAAATTGCGAGGAGCAAAGCTCAAACCTTGCAAAACACGAAGATGCGAAGCATGCAAAAGTTGAGCCCCAGGTCATAGCCCGATATCACATGTGAGACGAGCCTAGGAAGAGGAGCTAGTGCCCATTGCCTAGAATTTGTCAATTCAGAGATCGGAATATTAGCCGTAGCATACAGTGAAAACATCCAAAACCCGCATCTCCGAAGCACCCTTTGTATAGGCGCTTGATCACAGTCGAAGGTCATATGAATATTTACAGAGATTGAAACATGCGAAGCATGAAGTCGCGAAGTAAATGGTGGCCATCCATATCAATGCTTGATTAAGTCCTAGCCGTCAGATTAAGCAATGAAAGGTTAAGTGTAAGGATCAAATATGACCATTGATCCAGTTCCGTGAAATAGAAGTGAACCGTCCAATCTGTTCGACGAAATATTATTCAGAATATTTTAAAGGTGAAGTCCCAAAGTCCCGATGTTTGTCCATCTCATCAGGAGAATAAATCATGATCGTTGATTCAGATAAGCATACAAGCACTCGTTTGGCCTAGCGCCTGGTCACCTCCATTGGTCATATGGAATAAGAGATGTAAAGGTAAAACATAAAGCATCATTAAAGATTATAAGCTAATGGTCTTGCGTTATCGGTCACATGTAAAGGTTTGAAGAAAGCACCTATGTATAACTTGGGTTCTGTAAATAAATTGTAGAGATTCGATATCAAGTTAAAAAGGATGACATTGATCCATAACTGTGATCAATTTATGAAAATACTTCTCGGTAAAAATCATAAAACAATGATTATGGTTTAGTTAAATGAAGAGGTGTGATGGTTCCAATCAAAGGGACACAGTGTATCATTCTCACACCGTTTTGAAAGATTATTTAAACAAGGAAGAGTGTTGAGAATAAGGTGTCTCTGCAGTCTGAATAAGAAGATATATTAATCATAGAAGCAGAGAAAGATGCAGTAAAGACTTGATACAAAAAGTTACCCAGATTCAAAAAATAAGGGTGGTTGGGTGGTGCAAGGGTAGGTTGGTTCTTGTAGAGGGATTTGGTTCTTCCTTGTCAGTTGTAGCTGACTAAACAGGTGGTCATAGCCTCCTACCAGTTGGTTCTGGTGAATAAGGGTGTGGGTGCATCCTGATCAGTTGGTGCTGATCGAAAAAGAAGAACATCTTTCTTCTATGTAACATGTAAAACAAAATTTTGCAGTTAATAGAAAAGAGTTTGTGGTTTTCCCATTTGGGTTCCACGATAACATATTGTGTTAAAATTTTGTTTGCATTAACAAAATAAAAAATGATATAATAATTGTGTCACTGATTCACCCCCCCTCTCAGTGACATGATCTTATCCTTCATTGTTGATGTATTTATAGAAGTCCCTGAATGAATACTTTGTCCAGTGTCCCTCCTTCCTTTAAAAATGATTATGCTTGTATTTTTATCATGTGTACCTTCCTTGATTGTTTTTTTTCAAGGTATAAATCCATGAACATGACATTGAATGGGTATATATATTTGAGTATATACCTCTTATCATCTCTAGGAAGTTTTTCATTACTTCGATGCTCTTCCTACTCTTGATCCACATGCTCCAACTGTCTACATTCTTTTGTTTATTCACTTACAGTTCTTCAGAATCAAGAATGTTGACTAGAAAATTCAATCCACATGTAGTCTTGCTGACAATCACTATTGTTGATCTCTTGACCTACACGTTCCAACTACCTACATCCTTTTGTTCCTTCACTTACATTTCTTCATAATCAAGATTGTTGACCAGAAAATTCGATCCATATGTAGTATTGTTGACAATTATTGTTGTTGAGCTCTTGATCTACATGTTCCAACTGCCTACATCCTTTTGTTCCTTCACATACAGTTCTTCAGAATCAATAATGTTGACCAGACAATTCGATCCATATGTAGTCTTTAGTTGATGACAAGAAAATACAATCGTCTTCACAGTTGTTGAAAAAGGATTAGAAATCCCTTCAATATTCCTCTCACTCTGTAACAATATAAAGTGGTAATATATAGACTCTTCTTAAAAAAAATCACCTCACTCGTACAAGGTGGACACATAGAAATTTTATAGAGTCCCTACCACTCTTATAATAGTGGCTCATAATCCTTAAACAGAATTTACAAAATATTTACATATACATACTGTACAAATAATTTACAAATATACATTTATACAATGATGTTTTCAAATGGTTTACTTATGGACTTATCATTCCCATTGTACTGGGAGGAGTCTCACAACTTCCAACCTCTAATAATGCCTCTGATGTTGACATTGAATCTGACATTGAATCTAATGTAGAATCTATTTCTAAGAAACCATTTGTCCATACTATAGGTCTTCCCAATAACCTATACATCCTCTTTCTGCGAACACCAAGTACTATAGTTGTGTCTAGGGAAACCTTCCTTGGATGCACAAGTACTTGACCATCCTCAAATGTAACTACATAGCCATCATCTTTAAATGATGCAATTGAGAGTAGGTTAACCTTTAGGTATGTAACATATAGCATATTTTCAATCCTCAGAAATCCGCCCGACCTGAGCTGGAATCTCACATATCCATATCCTCTAATTGCGTGCCTAGTGTTGGTTCTAGATCTAACATAGCAATCTGCGTCGATTTATGAGAATGTTAAAAACACAGATCTCATTCCTATCATGTGGTGAGATGATCCACTGTCCATGAACCATTCTTCGATGTCTTCGTAAATCACCTTGCCAAGAACAGCCATCGGGAAGTATTCTTTTATAAGATATTCATATGAAGTTTGTGTTGCTTGTCTTCTTGCAAGTTCTTTCTCATCTCTCTAGTTCTTCTTCGGACATAAGTGCAGATGAAGTGTCCAACACTTATCAATTCGATGTCCACTCTTATTCCAATAAGAGTAACATACTTTATTTCCCTTCTGGAAATGTGATCCATTTCCTTTATTCTTCTTAGAGGGATTATCTTTCACATATACAGATTGTCTTCCATACCTTATTTCCAAGTCATGAGTGTTGGTCTTCATCCCTTTACCAGGACCGAGAACTTTGTATGGTTGAGCCTCTTCAGTTGTCTTTGAACATTCTCCAACTTCCTCATATCCTAATCCTATGTAATGAGGTATTTCATTTACCTTGGTTTCTTCTTCTAACCCTTTAATAGGTGATGTCATCTCATGCATAAGAGACTTTGGCTTCTCCATCTTCTCAACTGCATCGTACTGTGCCAATAAATTTTCCTTTACTTGCACTGAAGATTTATCATTCTCTACTTGATGGAATGGGGCCCATAACTGCAACTTCTTTTCCAAATCATGAAATATACTTCTATGAAAGTTTTCATTACGTAACAATCAATCCTCCAAAATTTTCTTCTCTTCTGCGATAGCTTGCAATTGCATCCTCAACTCAACATTATCTCGCTAGATTTTTTGATTAATATATTTTTACAGCCTCAATTTTATCAAGGCTTTACCCATCTTGTCCTCTTTAAAAGAGCCTTCAAAATCTTCACCAATCTGATTTTTTAAACCTTGTCACACCAACAACTTGCAAAAACACATCAAAACTTGCTATGATACCACTTCTCTAAAAGAAGGGGGATCAGACTACCTGCTCTGAAAATATTTAGACAACACTTATTCCTTTAAAATAAACATGCAACATCTAACTTGATTCTCATATAAATTTTAGGATCTATTGAGGTGATTTGCAAAAATGATGATAATGTGTCCTTTATCCAAAAACCATTTATGATGACTAATTTGAAGTGCAATTGAGATAACTTGGAAGAAAATAAAAGAACTCAAGCAATAATAATGATGGCATGTTTTGTTTCATCTTTAATTTCTTTCAACCAAATGAAAACTCCTTATATTTATCTCAAGATACCAAAAAACATATGTAAATGGACCAAATAAGCCAATCTTGAGGGTGCTATGAAAATCCACAACTCAAATGCACAAACAAAGTTCGTTTTTGAAATCCTTGCAAAAAATTGAGAAAAATGAGTATAATATTAACCATATTCCATCAAAGTACCTCATGGCACACAAAACAATGTGCTACAAGGTCATTAATGAAACTTTGACATAAAAATGTTACATATGACCTTAAATTACAAAACCAACCTCATATTCGTGATCCTTGCGAAAAATCGTGTAATTTTGATTTAAGACACTTGAAAATCGATTAAGGTACCATTTGGCATGCTTTATAGTGCAACTCAAGATTATGTTGTACTTGCAGTACTTTTGTACAATTCCGTACAACCTAGAAAACCATGCATTATCCCTGCCTCGAACTCTATGTAGTCTCAGGATGTGTGGACATAGGGATCTGTGCTTCCTTGGGATCCGTGCCCAATATATAGTTGGGTCTCCAAAACCACTTCTAAATTTAGTTGGTAACTTCTTTGCTATTTTTAGTAGAAATCCCGCTAAGTTTGGGGTTGATGGCATAGTGTTTAGAACCACCCTCTATTATAGTGGAGGTTCGTGGTTCGACTCTTGTGCATGGCATATATATGGTTATATATTTGTTTGTTTGTTTTAATACATATGGTATATAACATATATATAGTATATAGTTGTTATAGGGTAAATCGGTAAATGAAGACATAAACTAATCTCCCTAGATCCACCTGGATCTAGAACAAAACATGATAGGACATGATGCTTCCCCTAAGTTATAATCATTGATCTAAGTGTCAAAGAAGGAATTGATGACTTACCTTTGATATCGCTTCCCTATATCTTTGTTGTTCCCGCTTCGCTCCAGTGCTCTTGTGAAACCAGATCTGTAATGACACAAACCAACCAAAGTGAAAGCAACTATGATAGATTCAATGAAAACTTAGACATGTGATCAAGGAGTCATGTAATAAAATGAGAATAATTTTATGGGAAAGAAACATGCCATTGTATTATATTGAATAAAAGTGGAAGATACAACCGAAATGCCTTGATGTCACAAGTTCCCTTTTAGTGTTCCTTTGTTCCAACACACACATATATTCATTCTGGAGCTTGCATGAAGGTGATCTTCAAAAGCTTTATGGGTGAATTAAGACCTCAAGCATCAACTGAAATAGTATTCTTCACACAATCTCCAACTTATTCTTCCAGCAATCCTTTGCTCAACTTTTCTTAACTGTGCTTAACCTTTTCCATGAGAAGCCCATTATTATATAGGAGAAGTTGAAGTGGTTAAAGGGATGAGGATGATCCCACCAGATCAAAGAAGTCATTAGGATTGTAACCATATAGACACAACCTCACATTCCAGAAGATTCCCCTTCTAGAAACTTCTTGAACCTCTTTCCTCTTTTGGCTTTTAAACGTTGTTGCACCCTGCCTATAAAGAAGTCTGCGGAAATCCCGTAGCCCAGCTATAGAGCAGCCTATAGAAATCTTTGATTTCCGCACTGTACACTATTGGTAGCCTACGACGTCCTTCTAAAAAGTAGTCTTGCAGAGGAGGAAAGCAGTCACTTTTCTTAGGCAAAAGATGATTTTGAGTGCCTGATTACATGCTTGTAAATTCATCATCAGGGTGACAAAAATAATGTGTAACAGAATGCCCCCCAAAGTATGAGGTCGGAATTGGTGACAACCCAAATACTTTGTAAAAGACGTGTGTTTGTCGGGAACAAAGAACGCACCAATCGGGAACCTGTAAACAAACAAGAATCTACACAATATGATACCATATCTGAAGTAGGCATCCCCATGTTAAGACTACAAATGATTGAACTCATAAGTGTAAGTCATGGCCACTAATAATACACTGTGGATCCATGTCATCAAAATGTTACATAGCCACCAATAATACATTGTGGATCTATGTATGAGAAAAATTCAGATGCAACCATAGCCATGAGACATACAAAGTGGATCTATGTGTCAACACAAATCATCAACATTCCATCGCAACCTGGACCATGAATGATGAGATCCAGAGTCTTCAAACCATCATCTGTAAGTACGAATCTAGCCATGTGATTACAGGTGTTGAAGTTGAACATGGTGAGAAACCGCTTGATTACCGATTATTAATGAAAATTGTTAACAAGCGCAAAGGAAATCACCATTGATTTCAATGACTCCCAAGGTATTGGAGTACAATCCAATGAATGTGAATGAATGAGCTGAGGTCAAACATTCGATGGAATATTTTGATTAGGAACCAATGATGTGAATCCACTGTCAAGAGCGAAGAAACTTGCCATTAGGGCATGCAGGCTCTAGGGTACTAAATGATTTCTAAGTCGCATCCTTGAATAATGAGTTGAAGTCAACAGGAAGAGACTCGTCACAGGAGGTCCTTGATGTATCCCCCATTAATGACACGAAATAAGTAACATATTTAGGATAGAGTGAAACAAAAATATGATTTGAAATTGACACAGGGAAGGCCGACATGGTAGGAATTAACAATTGTTGATGGACGACTCAAGAGAGGGCTTATTCAGACTGCTCTTGAACATATGGATGACATGACGATAGTCTTTACAGCATTGACTCAAAGATGACCCAAGATGTAAACTTGCAGAAAGTCAGAAGAGAGACAAATGGATTTACCAACCCGAATTCAAATGATGAAGGGGGTGTTATGTTCAAGAGCGACTAGTATTGCCACTAACACAGATGGAGAGACACATTTCTTTCCCAAATTCCCCCCCACCATTTCTGGCAAGTACCTATTTATTTTTACACAAGCTTGCGGAGAATAACATATGTTTGTAATGTAAGCTCATCCTTCGGATGAGTCCCTTAGAGTAGTTTTAACGAACTTTAAGAAGGAGTGGTTCGGTCCCATGTGGGTCTTTCGATGTTTGTTTAATGAGTCCAAAGATAGAAAACTCGAGGGTTTTTCATGTTTATAGAGTTTGAAAAACACTTAAAGAGAAATCTCTCAGTTCCTTTTTCGTAAAATAGTTCAACAGGACCAAAAAAGTGATAAACTACCGCCCATCGAAAGTTTTATTCAAATACTTTTACGAGTGTGAACATAACAAGGTCGCTCGACAATCTTTTCACTTTTATGGAGTGTGAAAAGAGCTTAAATGATACTCCATGTGTGTCGCTTTTCATGTTACCAAGACGAGTACAAAAGGACGACAGAATTATACTCAATTGTGTTCTCATAAATTTTCGAGCATGAGAATGAACGAAGAGTGAACTCGAGGTTTTACTAAAAAACCCTAAAAAGTATCGATATGTGTAACAAAGAGAAAACAAATTATGAAACAAATATCCATACTCCATTAAATAGGACTCTAGTCTCCTTCTTGCAAGAAACAAGACACTCACGAGACTATTAGTTTTGAGGGTTTATAACCAAACACATTTATATAATATAAAATATTATGAAAAAAGGTAGAAAATGAAATAAATAAGAGTAAGAGATCTTTTTTACCATTTCATTTTTATTTGGCCAAGAACTTGTCTAAAAAATCCTTTTTCACCCCTTACTTCAGCGGTCGATTGCGAGGAGCACGGGCGATCAATCGACGAATGGTTTCTGTGAAAGCAGTAAGTTCTTCATCTTCTTCCTTTTCAATGGTTTAAAATTTTTTTTTGGTGGTCAAAAAATGATTTTTTGGTTGATTTTTGGGCCAGTAGGCGTGTGTTGGGGCCGCCGCAAGTGGCCAATATCGGGCCCTGCAGAAATCAAGGATTTTTGCAGGTGCCCAATGGCTCGCCTGCGTAAATCTCGCACTGTAACTGAATCTTAGTTGCGGCGGTCGAAAACCAAAAAAGAAAAGCAAGCATTGAACCCAAACAAATTCCAAAGAAGTTGGATAAGGGTGCTAACTGTCCTCTCTTACTTCCATGCAGGTGTTTGATCACAAAATTGTTGGAATGGAGAGAATGTGAGCATGAAGATGACGACTCTATGGCTTTGAATGATCCAGGAACCATTGATGCTCTTCGACAAGGTGGCCTATTGAAAATTTTCAAGATCCAGAGCATGAGAGCCCAACGAAGACTATTAGAGTACTTGGTCCATATGTGGGACACGGAACAACAAGTATTTCACGTGAGTGTTCATGTCCTTTCCTTGGACATTGAGGATATTTACTTTCTGACGGGGTTATCCCGCCATGGGGCACATGTGACTTTGACAGGGGGTCGAGGTGGTGGCTTGCCGATGAGTGAGTATATCTGCCGGCACTGTGAACCTGACGCCGAAAGGCGCTAAGGTAAAGTTGCTATCTGAGGTGTGCGGGATCTGACTCTCAGAACCATCCTCTTTACTATTTCATGGATGGAAAGAGGCGCGTTTCCGCACATGGCACTCCAGATTTATTTTCAATATGCCATTGAATGTCTGGAACCTCATGTAATCAATTGGTGTGACGGTGTGCTCCGCAGTATGAAGACACAACTCACTAAAAGAAAGAGAGGAGACCTAAAGCATTTTGGGTATGGGTCCATTTTGGTGTCTTTCTTCTTAGAAAGATTCTCTCATTTGCGGCTATAGGTAGAGTGGGGAATACCAGCCCCACGAGACCCAAGAATGAAACAATGTTGTGACCTTATGGCTCGGCACGTAGTGGGCCCTATTATCAAGTACAATCATGCATTTTTTGACTAGCTAAGGCCCCAAATGTTGATGATTGATGATTATGCGTATGTTGGCTTGGACTTTCGGGGTGATCCCGACTTGGCTCTCCCTGAGGGATTTGAGTGGGGAGATCTAGGTAAGCAATACATTTTTTTCTTTATAGTGTTTTGTGGTTTTTAGGATATTAGATGTTTTTTGTGTTTTCGATCTAAAGACTAATCAGATATTTTTGACTATGCAGATGTAGGGTTGCATCGACCTCCGGGAACATCTTCGATTCAGAGGCAAGGAGAGGCATGTGTGGTAGCAGGGTGGGATGTTGATGACTATGAGGCGATGGAGCAGAACTTACAAGGCTTGATGGCAGGCATTCTCGATATGTTGATCGAGGAGGTCCTGAGGCATTATTAACGCCATACTGTAGGTGTATCCGTCTCACTTAGTCGGTTACTTCGCAGGGTAGCACGGGCAATAGTGTGTTATCGCGAGAGACATCCATGATGCTTTTTTGAGTGGCATATGTGATGTTATTTTGTAGGAGCCATGGGCTCTATATTTTGATATTTTGGTCCTTGGATGGAAAACACTTTTTTTTTGTAAAACATTTTCATTATATATATACATGAGGCTTCTACCGGCTTACTCTGCTTTTATATACAATGTGTAATGTGTGATTGGATTTATAAATGTCTCAAATGTCTGTCTAACACATAATTAGCTAGAGCATCGGTTAATGTATTTAGACATCTAGGAATGTGTTGATATTTAATATAATCAAAATAACATTCCAAGAGGCAAATTCGTAGATATACCCGTAACATAGTAGGACTTGTGATAGCATAGACATTACTTAACTGGAGCACTACTAGCTGCAAATAAAGTCATATAACGAAGTGAAGAATCCCAAGTGAGATAACATCGGTCAATAATTCAATGACTTCGTTATATTCTGTGATATTTTGGTTGCACGATCGAGGCAAACACCTTGTAAACTGACAAGTTCGTTGGTGGGTGCATAGACTTCCCAAGCAGCAGAAGCTAGGTTCTGAGTACTACGGTTAGCACCATCGGCGAAGCCAATATAGGGTAGAGAAGACATCAACATCTAGAAACCAAGCACAACGCAAGCTAAGTAGTTGGGGGTCAAAACCAAATAATGGAAAACACACAAAAGTAACACACAAGAGTATGGTACAGTAAAAGTACAAGCACTCATGCAGAGACAATCTAAGCATAGTACTTCTTCAAGTAAAGCCCATTTTTGGGTTCACTCAAAGGAATGCCATAATAATCTACTAACTCGTAAGCTCCCTTCTCTAGCACTCGTTTGACGATATATGGACCACGCCACATAGCTTCAAATTTTTCGGCTCATAGTAGATCACGATCTTGTTCATAGAGGAGAACTAGATCTCCCTCGGAGAAAACACACAGCTTGACATGCTTGTCATATTGGGATTTTAAGCGTTTATTCTGGGTTTCAATAACTAGGGTGGCATCACAACGGGTCTCATCTAATTGCATAATATACAATATATGTCCCTCTTTGACAGAGATGTTTGAAAGAAGTTCAACAAATAGCTTCAAATATGGTATTTCACATTCAATCGGGAGAACGAATTCAATGCCATAGACTAGTTGAAAGGGGGTAAATCCCATAGAAGACTTCACAAATGTCCAATAGGCCCATAATTTTGAAAACAACATCATGTTCCAGGTGGTCTTATGGATTCCTATTATCCAACGAAGAATAGTGATAAGGATTTTATTTATTGCTTCAACTTGGTCGTTGCCCTGTGGATAGTAGGGGGTTGAGTTTTCATGTCGAAGACCCAACTTGTCGGTAAGTTCAAACATCATAAAGTTTTGAAAATGGCTACCGTGATCAGTAACGATAGCTTGTGGGATCCTGAATCGAGTAATAATATGATTAAATATGAAAAGGGATGCATTTTTCCCAGTATTGTCGAAAGTAGGCATCACCTCGGCCCATTTCGTGAAATAATCCACGGATACAATAATGTATCCATGCCCTCGATCGAGTGAGGGTTATAGGTCATGAAATCAATGCCCCATTTCGCGAAAGGTCCAACGGAAACTACAGGGTGTAAAGGAGCGGGATGTGATCTTATTTTATTATTGTACGTTTGGAAAGCATGGAATTTTTGGACGGCGGTAATACAATCTTTAAAAAAAGAAGGCCAAAAATACCCTACTCGTAAGATCTTTTTGGCAGTAGCATACCCAGACATGTGACCACCACATGCTCCAAAGTGGCAGTCATTCAAATCTTTCTCAGCTTCATCATAGGTGAGACATCGTCGAAAAAAAGAGTCAACCCCACGGCGATAAAGAGTGTCACCAAGGATAATGTACTGACGGGCTTGGTAATGTATGCGACGACGGTCAGTGCTAGGAAAATCGGGTCAGAAAGTCTAAGTTTGGAGATAGATAATGATATCCCCATACCAAAGGTCATCAGAACTAATCAGAAAAAGGGATTCGCCAAGTATAGAATCCTCTGCTACATTCTCTGTCTCAGTGCAGGGAAGGTCACATATCAGTTCGGAAAACACCAAGGATTTCTTAGACTTAGCCCGTTTGAATTCTAAGTCAAACTCCTGGAGAATTACTATCCATTTGGAGTATTTTCCCCCTAGAAATTGGCGTGTAAGAATGTGTTGCATGGGGTTGCAATCGGAAATTACAGTGGTCTTGTGTAATAAGATATAGTGACAGAAACGTTGGACAACTTGAACAGATGCCAAGGCCATTTTTTCAACATGTAAGTATTTGGATTCGGTAGTCATGAGACTTTGACTCAAATAATAAATGGCATCTTCGTTGTGTGAATCATCTTCTTGGACGAGAACCATGGCGATGGTTCAGTCTGAAGCAACTAGATAAAGGAAGTAATCTCGACTATAATCGGGTGGGAAAAGTAACAGGGTACGGGTTAAAGTCAGTTTCAAAGCTTCGAAATCTTTGTTGGCAGTGGAATCCCATACGAACTCAGAACCTTTCTTTAGGAGTTGAGTAAATCCGAGCGTTAATTGAGCACAGTCTGGGATGAAACGACATAAAAAGTTTGCATTCCCTTGCAAACTTTGAAGCTGGCAAAGTGAAGAAGGAGGAGGGAAATTGAGGATCGCCTCGACCTTCAAAGGATCGACCCTGATCCCCTAGCGTGACACGATAAAATCTAGAAGTCGGTCGGAATCGACATGAAAAAAAAATTTGTGTGGGTTTAAGCGTATACGATAGAACCGACAACGAAGGAAAATGGCTTGGAGGTGTGCCATATGGTCACTACGATGCATGGAATGCACTGGTAGGTCATCTAGATATGGTTGTACAATGTGCTTGATATCATGAAAAGCATAAGACATGGCACGTTGAAAAGTCGCACCGGCGTTCTTTAAAATGAAGAGTAGTTTCTGGTAGGCAAAGGTGCCCCAAGGACAAATAAAAGTTGTTTTGTATTGATCCGCGAGCAAGATGTTGATTTGATTATAGCTGGAGAAACCGTCCATTAAAGAGAAGATTTCACTTCCGGTGCAATCGTCGACGATCTGGTCAATGAAGGGGGTGAGAAAGTTTTCCTTAGTACAAGCTTGATTTATATCCCTATAATCGACGCAGACACAGATTGTACCTTGTTTCTTGTTAATCAGAATGAGATTAGATACCCAATTAGTCAAAGCCACAGGATAAATAAATCCATCTTTAAGAAGTTTTTCGACTTCAAGCTTAATAGCAGCTGCTTTACGAGGGTGGACCGGATGAAGTCTCTTCCGGACAGGTCGAGCACCCAAGTATGTCTTAATTTCATGGACAACAATATCAGGGTCAATACCCGACATTTCTTCATAGCTCCAAGCAAAGATATCACGAAACTCTTGGAAAAGTGATTTATAAGAAACAACCTCGTCAGTAGAGCACGAAGCTCCGATGTTAACATTTTCAACAACTCCAGGTTTAATGGATATGTTGAGGGGGATGGTGGGCGAAATATTACTTAATTTCCCTTCATACAACACGGTGTGATGACTTGGGAATAGAGGAAATGACAACAACGGTTGACGGAGTCGAGATTCGTTGGTAACTCTCGATGGTTTGTTGTTTGAGGAAGAGAATGGAACGATGATGTCCATCATCCCAAGGGGTGTCTTCCATCGACAGAATTGACATAATCATCTCATCTATGGGAAAAACAATGTGGAAGGAGTCATGAGACGAATCACCGAGAGAGGGGGTGAAATGGGTTGCCGATTGAATGGCTTGATGGGCGGATTCAACCGGGCTTAAAGGCATTTGGTTGTCGTAGCGAGGATAATCACCAGGTTCGGGTATTACACATGGGTCAGAATACGGGTGAGTTTGGTGAACCGAGGAGTCACCAATTTTGTTATAGGGTAAATCGGTAAATGCAGACATAAACTAATCTCCCTAGATCCACCTGGATCTAGAAAAAAACAGGATAGGACATTACGCTTCCCCTAAGTTATAATCATTGATCTAAGTGTCAAAGAAGGAATTGATGACTTACCTTTGAGATCGCTTCCCTATATCTTTTTTGTTCCCACTTCGCTCTGGTGCTCTTGTGAAACCATATCTGCAATGACACAAACCAACCAAAGTGAAAGCAACTATGATAGATTCAATGAAAACTTAGACATGTGATCAAGGAGTCATGTAATAAAATGAGAATAATTTTATGGGAAAGAAACATGCCACTGTATCATATTGAATAAAAGTGGAAGATACAACCAAAATGCCTTGATGTCGCAAGTTCCCTTTTAGTGGTCCTTTGTTCCAACACACACATATATTCGTTCTGGAGCTTGCATGAAGGTGATCTTCAAAATCTTGATGGGTGAATGCAGACCTCAAGCATCAACTATCCAAATACTCACAGTCATCATCATAGATTGTGATGATGTCAGCTATTATTGGTGCTAATGTTCTTGGGCATGGTGTTATTGTCACATATTCAATTGTTGATCTGGGGCATGATGTTACTGTCACATATTCAATTGTTGATCTGGGGCCTAGCTATTCCACATGTTCCTTTCTTTCTTCTGGTCATTCATCGTTCCCTGTGGGAGAAGTTTCTCTCATAGTTGTTTGTTCTTCTTCTATTGCATGCATGTCCACATGAGTCACTTCAATGGTTCTAATATCCGAAGATAAGTATTTCTCTTGTGTTGTTGAAACATTCTCTCAGTTTTCTCCATAAGTCTTTTTGCTTTGATCCTTCTTGTTGCTCTCTCTGCACCCTCATTTTGTTCTTGTAAAAAAAATCCTATTATATGTTCCAACCACTCTAATTGTTAATTTCCTAACATAGCTTTGAAGCGGGTCAGATCTGGATCTTGTTTTCTCTGCGAGACTTCTTCCCAATTGTTAGCACTGAAATTCACACTTTAACTGCTAAAGTGTAAGCTCAGAACCCATCAGTAGGTTAAATATGTTTTTTATGATAACGTAGCAAATGGATGAAAACTAAGGAAAATAGTGTAAATCACAACTTACTTCACACAATTTGCACCAGCAAATAAGGTTCTGAATAACTTTGATCAGGGTTTAGGAAAAGGGTTGAGTAGGTGGAAGACTTAATAAGAATAAAGTGAAATGTCTATCAGCTACATCAAGTAGTATGACAAACATATAAAGCATAACTCTCTAAAAAAAGAAATTCTTATAATCAAAGAGATGAAATCTGATATATCTGTAAACAACATTACAATAGATCTTCTATTGCAACAAGTTATAAATTAGTCAAATAAACCTTTCACTGGACTGTGATCAAAATTAGAAGAAAACAAGATGATAGTAAAAAGAATTGATTTTCATTATCCAAATAATCTTAAGTCTGATACATAAAAGATAAGGTATTTCTGTAAAAAACACAGTATCAACAATGAGTCCTCTCTTAGACCATTCGAACCTTCTATCATACTTACAATAGTGTTTTTATAACCTAGACTGTCAGTAACAACACTATAATTTGAATAAAAACCTTAACATATGATCCATGTTCCCTCAAAGTGGCATGGCAATAGGTGGATAACAAAAACAACAAAATGCTAAAATTTAGAATAATGTTGGTAATGTATTCAACATCTTCTTTATGGCTGATGAAGTGTCCCTTTGAGTGCTTATCCATTTGGTAGGTGGCCTCCTAGATCATAATTGATCATCATACAACTGGATTGCATCGATCTTTGGCACATGGCAATTGTTCCTCTCTTCAAAAATCCAAAACCTGAGTTCGCAGTGCCAGTTTGCAGCGCCAAACGCTGCGAACTTTCCTGTAGCTTCTTATTTCGTTTGAAAACACCTTAAAGTATTCCAAAAACTATATCCAATGCCACCAACTATTGTAATAACACTTTATCATGATATATGACTTAGAAGATAACACCCCAATAGCTAAACGTGATTTATCAAGCATGACCATCCTCAAAATTGTTAGATACAAAAAACATGAAACTGTCAAAACTAATATGGGTTAAGGTGTTCAAATTATTCATTTAATAAATTTGGAGCTCCTCCTGGTAGCAACTTTAGCCAACATATCTAGATTTCTCTTAGCTAACTCCTCTTTGGAAGGCTGAAGTTCTATCTTTAGTTCTCTGATTTGTGCCTGGTGAGCTTTGTTCTGTTTGTAGAGGTTTCTGAGCTGCCTGTGGATTGTTCATGGTTGTTGCTGAGGAATGTTTTCTGTGAATTGTAATAACGGGTAGATGTATGAAAACATGGCTATAAGATACTAGGGTTTTGATAACAAATTGTTTTCCAGAGGATGACCGAGTACAGGATTTATATACAATTCACCTTATGCACATTCAAGGATCAGAGAGGCAGTCTTAAAATAGAATACATAAAGATAAGCAACTGATGGACTTTACAATAATAAAAAGACACATGTGAATTCTCTGCTTGAAATAGGGATTTTAAGACAATACAAGTATCCTTTAGTAGCATGAACAATGCATGCAATCTTTCAAACTAATATGATAATTTATAAACCAAAAATCCAAGCTGAAAAGGGTGTAGAGTGACTCCTTTGAATTTGAGCTTGTCAAGTATGTAGAGGAAGTCTTTCAACAAAACTACAATAGGGGGTTCACAACGATGAATTTGCAGCAAAAGGTTTGTAGTGCCAGAACAAAGAGTTTGCAGCACTGGGAAATATCAATGGATCAAATGAATTCTAGGTAGTGGGAAGGCTAGATGAGGTATTAAACGTTATGAGGTTTGATATGCAGGGTTCAGAGCATGAAGGAAATGGATGTGAAAGAAGTCAGAAACATCTTAACACAATTCGCAGCACTAAGGGGTGAATCTAGAAAAAACCTTTCCTTCATCATTTACACAACGTATAAATCTTCATGGAGTACCTGATGGACTTGTGTTTGTTGTTGATCTCGTTAAATTTGAATGGGAATGTCTGCAAGTAGCTCAACCCCCAACTCTCCTCTTCAGAAATTTCATAGCGCTGAGTTCGTAGCGCATGTCTGTAGCAACAGGTTCGCAACGCCGAGCTCAAGTATGATTTTCCCACTTGGAGAAAATAGTTAGAATCCTTTATGACATAATCCCTGGACATTTGTTTAAAATATTAGCTCTGAAAACAAGGAGATATTCTTTTACACGCTCCATAAATGCAATGATGGAAATGAATGGCATACCTTTGAATGTGCTACCAACTCTCCTAGTGAGTTGGAAATGTACAGATCAAGACTGAAAAGACAACTAAACGAGTAAAGGTGACAAAAGGAGGGGTTTGCGTACAACATGGAGGAGGTGACATGTTAGGGTGATGATAGAGAATTTAAAAGATGTGACTCATGAAGCTTTATCCCAATTGTTATGATAGCAAGGCATAACCCAAGGACTCTAGACCAAATCCAAAACTAACCTTACCTTATTTACATCAAAAATTGAAAAATGACTATAGAAAAAGGACATAAAAACATAAAACTTAATGAAAACCTATGACTAAAAATCAAAACTAAAATGATTTTTGACCCTTGCAATTCTATGTGATAACACCAATCTAGCGCATTTTCAGTGAATATCTCATCCTCAACTATGTCATGTGCATATGACCAACGAGATATCACCCGACCAACATGTTGAGTAACTAGACCTTATGGGTCATGTTTCTTGTACCTGCCAGTGTAGAACCTATACTCTATCTAATTTTGAGTTTCTTGCACATGAGATGGCAATAAGTGTGGGGCACTGGTAGCTCCAAAAATTCTGATGTAGGTACTTTTCTCTTCAAAGTACCAATGTCATATCCTAGCTATGATGTTCCTTGCAGCTTCTGAAATCCTTAGGCAGTTTTGCTTGAAAATCAAGAAATATATCCTAGACAAAAAGTCATCATATATTAAAGCATAATACTTCTTTTGTTTTTTCTCCCATAAAATGTTGAAATAAACATGCACATATAGCTCGGAGACATGAAAAATTAATACCATCCTTGGGAACACATTTCTGGACCTCTGTGAGAGTTCCTTAGATCCTCTTGGATCACTCATTGATGATGGGGACTATTGTACTATCCAAATACACTCTATCATCATCATATATTGTGATAAGGTCAGTTATTATTGGTGCTAATGTTCTTGGGCCTGGTGTTACTGCCACATATTCAATTGTTGATTTGGGGCCTGATTGTTCCACTTGTTCATGTCTTTCCTCTATCTATTCATCGTTCCTTGTGGGGGAATTTTCTCTCGCAGTTGTTTGTTCTTATTCTATTGAATGCATGTCCATAGGATTCACTTCAATGGTCCTAATATATGAAGAGAAGGATTATGCCTGTGTTGTCATAACATTCTCTCAGACTCCTCCAGAAGTCTTTGTGCTTCGATCCTTCATGTTTCTCGACCTGCATCCTCATTTTGTTCTGGTACAAAAAATCCTATTATCTGTTCCAACCACTCTAATTGTTCATTTCCTGACATAGCTTTGAAGTGGGTCAAATCTGGATCTTCATTTCTCTGCAAGACTTCTTCCCAATCTAGAGTGTTTTCAGTGAATATCTCGTCCTCAAATGTGTCATGTGCATACGGCCAGTGATATATCACATGACGAACATGTTGAGTAACTAGACCTTTTGGGTCATGTTTCATGTACCTGCCAGTGTAGAACCTATACTCTACCTGATTTTGGGTTTCTTGCACATGAGATGGCAGTGAGTGTGGGGCACTGGTAGCTCCAAAAATTATGATGTAGGTACTTTTCTCTTCAAAGTACCAATGTCATATTCTAGCTATGATGTTCCTTGCGACTTCTTAAAGCCTCAGGCAGTTTTGCTTGAAAATCAAGAAATATATCCTGGACAAAAAGTCATCATATATTAAAGCATAATACTTCTTGTATTTGTTCTCCCATAAAATGTTGAAATAAACATGCACATATACTTCAGAGACATGACAACTTAATACTAGCCTCGGGAACACATTTCTGGCACATATTGCATCTAGCAGATAAGACACCATGAAGAAAACAAAGGTTTCCCCAGACTTGGTTTTCTGTGCTTCCTCTACCCGAATGCTCATTTGTTTAGAAATGATAGAACCCCAATTGAAAATGCTTCTAGACATAGCTATAGTATAAGCTAATGTCATCCATGCTTTCGAAAACCTGGAACAATCTTTTTCTCTGTATAATCGACATATTAGGGCCATCAAGAACATGTATGGTTCCCTAAGGTTTATCGTGATATACCATCCCGATGCTATGATTACAAATTTCTTGTCTTCTTTCGACCAGGACGCTAACAATTGACCTATGTTATGATGATCATATAATTTGACCACGAACTCATTGTTTAATTTTACTTCAACATATTTGATTTGATCATATTTGCTAGTCTACATAAGCATAAAAACCCCAATACATTCCCCATCCACATTGTTTATTAATCATTTATCAACATTGGTATGGTGAATGATCCACTCCAAGGTTTCTACATAGGGAAGAACAGGGGTCTTGGATGCTACCATGTATAATAAAGACTTTTTTATGTTTCGAAATACCTGGTAATATAATACCCTTACTTCCAGGTTGATGTGAGGTGTGAACTCGGGAAAGTCGTCATGGTGGATCTTATTATATAAATCAAGACAAGAAGACATGAGTACCTTGGATGTCGTGCTCGCGTCTGTATCTTTGTAGAGTAGAGGTCAGGTGGTCGACTTCTTTTGAGACATCTTAATCGTAGGTTTCATCTTAGGAGAAAACTCTAATGCCTTAGTGGTTGAGATGGAAGCTTCTCCTGCCTACTCATTCCTTCCCTTCGGTGTCTTTAGCGATTGTTGAGTCATCGGTATTCGAGGCGACATTTTACCTGCAACAACATAACTTAATTCATCTCCCTTTCTGTTGAAAACTTTCAAAAGAAGTCATTTACTGTAGATACCTGGGTGTGAAGGTTTTCTTCCTGGTTTCAACAGTTATGATTTTCAAGTCTTACAAAAAACATGACATAGCTTAGCTCGGAATGAAAACTTGGTCACTCGAGAACTCTTCACAACAAACAAAACAACTTAAATATGTAAACAATGGTGAGACAATTTCCAAATTACATTCAAATATATAGTCTGCAGTGGTCCCATATAAGTTTGTCATCGTTGATTACATAGAAATCCTCTGTAGATATTCATTAATGAACCACATCGTCTATGCCATAGTTTGGAGTTAATGCACTGCACGAAACGATAAGGAAAATGGACGTTAAGTCAATTCATTAGGGATTTCAAAAGATAACGATTTGGCACACAAGAATGTCCAGATCAGGGATCGGGCATATCTCCCGTAAAAGTTTCACTGATTTATACCAATGTTGGGTTGTTGATCCCGACATGGACAAAAATGCATGCTCAAGCAATTCTGCATGGCTGGTTTATCAAGATGCAGACGTGACATCTTTGGATAGGTCGAGATCATGGAAAAGGTGTGTAGAAAGGAGTCTAGAAATGGACGGCTCATATTAACCTCAGGGTTTTGAAAGAATGAATCATAGACAACCCAAATCCCAGCTAACCACACTATGATCGGTCATCAGCAGGGGTGTTAACATGCAAAAAGTGCATATCTTGGTCTCTGGTTCGTCGATGTCGATGGTGCTTCAGTGATCGGGGACCACCAAGCTTATGTGTTAAAGTGTGGTTTATTGGTCTTGGTGTGTCGACGTTGATGCGCTATCGGCGAGCGATGAGATCGAACACCTACCTCAATGGGGACGCAATGAAATGACATGGCTTTGGGTTGGTGACATGTTAACCGTAGTCGTGACTTCATATTGTGTTATGAAACTTACCCAAAAAATTGGACGATTCAGATGGCCTTCTGAGTTAACCTGATGGTCCCAGTCTTGAAGAGACTTTGTTATTGCATCAACACTTCAATCGTTCTTTGCCGAATTTTCCATGTGCAATGTTGTGTGTCGATGGTCGATATTCATAGGCATCGACAGATTCCTCGACCTATTGTCTACCTGGGTGCATTTGCTTATTGACATCATTGGCGCTCAACATTGATGGATGTCGACGCTTTTAAAGACGAACTGTATCATTTACATTGTTTTTGCTGACTCGACCAACTCCTGACATTCATCAGCATCGACATTATTAAGGGGAATCGTCGGGTATCGGTAAACTTAATATTTGACGGTGATTTGCAAGGTTTTTTTTGGGAAAACGTTAAATGTGGAGAGCTCCCTTTCATTCTCTAAATTAGCTATCCCTTCTTTATTTTGGTGACAAGTCATATTAAGCTAGGGAAATGTTCAAAACCACTGAAATTGAAGAAGCAAAATCAAAAACTCATGCAAGAATCAAAGCATAAAGATAAAATTAAAGAAAGTGGTACTCAAAAATTTAGAATTTTAAGGGTGTGTTGAGTGCTCAATAGGTAGGCAAAAAAATGAATTGCCCCCAATCACCCAAGCTAAACTCAATTGACAATTTGAACAAAATAGCTAGTATATTCATATCTAAAGTTATGTTTCTTGTCATTTTCTTGTGTATAGGGTTGTACAACTTCTAGATATTTACACGTGATCCCTTAATAAACAATGCATAAAAACCACTACAATAATCTTTGTTAAAATAAAATAGCTTTTGTGGACATATTTGGATACACATTTATAACAACAAAAAACATTTTTGAAAAAACATGTTTCATTACTCCAAATTTCCTTTTAGCTTAGCATGTGTTGTGCTATGTCCCCTTAAAGTATCACATGTCAGTGTGACATTTTCACATCTAATTTGACTTTTCAACCTCATGACATTGTACTTTTTGCATCTACAAATGCAATTGCTACTTTAATTTATTAATACTTTTTTTTTGTGATAGAGACAAGCTACTGACCAATAATTCTCATGATTTGAATAGTCCACTTAGCACTCATTAAAATTCCAAATAACCAAATTAATATTTCAGTATAACTTTTTCAAAAAAAAATTCATATATATATATTAAATAATTTAAAAATGTAATGTATCATAAATACATTAATGTTATATATATACTACATGTAAGTTAGAATTTAAGAATGATTATTAATCGCTCTCTAATAATGCTGAAGCTATCATATAAAGTGGATTTTGATATAATTTGCTTTCTCCATATTACTTTTATCAAATCTATCATAAATACATTAATGTTATATATGCTAGATATATGTTAGGATTTAAGAATGTTTATTAATTGCTCTCTAAAAATGGAGCTATCATATAAAGTGAATTTTGATATAATTTGCTTTCTCCATATAACTTTTATCAAATCTATCATAAATAGATTAATGTTATATATGCTAGATATATGTTAGGATTTAAGAATGTTTATTAATTTCTCTCTAATAATGCTGGAGAGCAATCATATAAAGTGGATTTTGATGTAATTTGCTTTCTCCGTATAACTTTTATCAAATGTATCATAAATACATTAATGTTATATATATATTAATGTTATATATATGTTAATGTTATATATATGTTAATGTTATATATATGTTAGGATTTAAGAATGTTTATTAATTGTTCTTTAATAATGTTGGAGCTATCATATAAAGTGGATTTTGTTGTAACTTGTTTTTTTCCATAGAAAGAAAGAAAGAAAGTATTTTTAATGTTCACGAGGCTAAAAATAGTCTATGGGACAGATTGTTTTTTCATCTGGCTTTTGTATTCGACCATTTTCCTGTAAAGTTTTACAATAATCGCTCTCAACTTCTCAACAAACTCTTTGTTGAATAGATTATCCCAAAAATTAGCTGCCAGAATACCTGCATAATTTTACTGCTGTCTTTGAGGACCTCACCTTCTAAAATGAAATGTTCCCCTATAACTTTTATCAAAGAATAATTCTCTTCCAATATACCAAATAATTTAAAAATGTAATGAATCATAAATGGTTTAATGTTATATAAATAGTGGAATTTAAAAAGTATTATATTATATACCAACATATTATATATATATATATATATTATTAGTATTAGTATTCGTTATTCTGCTGTCGAATGCTTATTGATTGCTCCTCTGGATCTATCATATTCAGCCACGTGGCTATGGCAACTGCCACAATATCCGTGTAAAGTACCTGTACTGTACGTATATTAAGCTGCTGAATTTTTATTGATTGCCTTTTAATCTTGCTGGAGCTATCCTATTCACCCACGTGGCTGTCGCAAATACTGCAGTATCCGTTTAAAGTGTGTAGCGTGTAATAAGCATTAGCTGTCAGGGAGACACAACAGCCAGGCGAATAGCGACGTATCAAAGCCATATACGTCTGCAGTTTACCAGGAAACATATTAGTATCCCACGCAGAGAAGGTGAGCGTTTTTGGTTCTATCACCGTGACTGTCCAGATTTCAGCTATTATTGCCGGACCGTGGACTGTGTATTCATGCAGGTGCAGGTGAGACTGAGAACAAATAAATTATAATAAGAATATTGAAGGTGTGCAAGTTTGATCGTAAGAGATGAGGAGGGATACTATCATGCAGGGCTCTGCAATGAAACTGCTGATGTTGATGATACTTGTTCTCAACATGGAGATCGGAACAACCTGCAACTGTGAAGAAAGCGATTACAATATTCCATGTTACTCGGCCCTATCTGAAGAGGACGGGCCACGCTTCAACGATTCAATCTTCATCGATGAAACTGCAAGAGCAGCCCGTGATTTTGGAGGCATTTACCACCACAGGCCAGCTGCCATTGTATATCCTGCATCAGTGGATGACATCGTTAGCGTTGTAAGAACAGCGGCTATGTCTAATCACCTCACGGTGGCGGCGAGAGGAAATGGGCATTCGATCAATGGTCAAGCTCAGGCCTTAAATGGAATAGTTGTGGACATGATGTCTGCCTCCATGAAAGGAATTCATATTTTTCATGGAATGGGAGAGGAGGAGACTCAGGCTTACGTTGACGTGTATGCAGGGGAATTATGGGTGGACGTCCTCAAGGCCACTCTCAGAGAAGGGTTCACTCCTCGTTCATGGACAGATTACCTCTTTCTCTCTGTTGGGGGAACTCTTTCCAATGGTGGTGTTAGTGGCCAAGCTTTTCGTTTTGGGCCACAAATAAGTAACGTGTTGCAGCTGGAAGTCGTCACAGGTAAATGCAATAGCGCCCAGCAATCCTTCTGTTTAGCGTACTTGGATTCTTACAAAGAGAATTGCATTACAACGTTAATACAAAGGTTATTAATTAATGCAGTGGAAGGGTTGAGTTTAATTGGTCGTTCTTAATTATGAGTACGTTTACTTCAGAATTTTTGAGTATATTAATCTATTTATATACATCGACTAAATGGACAAAAATTATACACAGTTCAGTTTACTTTCTGAAAGTTTAAACAACACAAAATTATTTCACTCATTTAAAATATGATGCAGGCAATGGAGAAGTAATTTCCTGCTCTCCAGGGCACCAGGAGGAACTTTTCTACGGAGTGTTAGGCGGGCTGGGTCAATTTGGCATTATCACCAAAGCGAGGATCGTTCTTCAACGCGCTCCCCATATGGTATGAAATGTG
>ML801102.1:230406-249105 GCA_009831015.1 Picea engelmannii | reverse complement strand
CTAAGATGTTGGGCCAGCCTAATGCATTTTGGTTCCACTCTCCATAAACCGAGACCAATGTATACTCAGTTATTCCCTGGCTAAGATGTTGGGCTAGCCTAATGCATTTTTGGTTCCACTGTCCATAAACTGAGACCAATGCATACTTTAAGTTATTCCCTGGCTAAGATGTTGGGCCAAACTAATGCATTTTGGTTCCACTGTCCATAAACCTATCAGTTTATGTGCAGACTTTGAAACGATTTTAGAATTTAGAATTGATGTGATAATTTAGACACGATATATAATATTTGTTCCTAGTACAAATAATTAAAAGATGATCAGAAACATCAAAGCAGCTCAGAGCTGAATGTAAGAAAACTAAGAAGACACCTTGAAAGAGGTGACCTGATGGAAAAAAGCAGAAGCCATTTCTACATGTTCATGTTTTTGGTCTTCTGTGGGTTGAGGAAGATGCTATATTGAGATCAGAGCTATTTTGTCAACTGGCAGATTACATGGATGAAACTGCTTCACAGACTTTCGAGCTAAGTAATAATGGAAAAAGATTATATCATGAGTATTAACATCCAGTCTGGTAAATTCTTTCATTGCCATCATGTCTGCACAAACCTGCCATAGGTAAAAATTTATTGAGGGCATTGACTCCTCAACTCCCTAACTATGAAGGCAAATGCAGTCTAAATGATCACTGCGGAGTCATCCATGAACTATTAAAACAAAGAACATACATGAGAAGTAGAACTCACAATTCAATTCAAGGAATCAAAACGTCTAACTCAATGATGAAGTCTAAATCCTGTTTTTGCAAATTGTAAAAATGCATTTGAAAGACAACTGGTTTAACAAAGCTGCAATGAAAAGGCAACTAAAGAAAGTACCTAGTGATCATAGCAACCAGCTGCAATGATTTATTGGGGCACTGCAGAAGAGATAGAATGGTACCACTTAATTTCATACTGTAGTATATGTAAGGAATCTATGAACTTAATCTGATACAGAAGTATATACAAGGAATATGTAAATGAATGCTTGTCTTTAGATGATTTGGAAGAAGCAGGTGCTGCATTCCATTGTCCCAACCATAAGGGTTCGAAGGAGACTATAGCCAAAGTCAAGAAGGATTGCAGTGCACTGGACCAAATTGTACATGAGACTATAAAAATAG
Source organism: Picea engelmannii (assembly GCA_009831015.1). Lineage (NCBI taxonomy): Eukaryota > Viridiplantae > Streptophyta > Pinopsida > Pinales > Pinaceae > Picea > Picea engelmannii. Next base: position 247,937 of record ML801102.1, on the reverse strand, counting down.
AACGTATTTTTGTAAGTAAAAGACTTCTGCCAGATAGTATTGCAGATGTCACACTTGTTAGGAACTTAGGACTAGAAAAGCAGTGACTTATGCTGTAAAACTACAGCAGCCATTACAGAAAGGAAAACCAACATGGAGTTCTTTTTAATTATGGAAGATGAGGAAGGTTAAATAACTTTCATGGTCAATATCTTTTCAGAAACAACAGTATATATACGTAAGAACATGGACCCTCCAACTAAGGTATAAGAGAGCTTAGAAATAACTCAGTGACTACCAAGATGTAAATCATCATGAAAAGATATCCTCCTACTTTTAGCAAATAAAAACCTCTGCATATAGATGCAGCCTGGGAGACAGTGACAAGATGAACTGTCCTTGAAGAATGATGAACATCTGAAGGCGGAATTTAATTTAATTAAATATAAATGTCCAATAGTGGGCAAAGTTGGAAAATGGGACTGAAAAAAGTACAAAGATAAGTGAACATTAGGAGTCCTAAAGCATCCAAGAGAACTGTACAACAACAAAATAAATGAATGCATATAGAGTAACAAAAACAACTCTAGGAAGAAAAGAGTGACGAGAGCAGGAAAAGAAAAGAAGGCTTTAAAGAGATATAATACAGCACTAGGAAGCCGAGAAGAACAAAATGAGTGAGGATCTGAAGTGCACCAAGGAAGCAGCCTTAAACCAAAAATGTTGTCACCCAACAGCTCTCCTAACATCCAAGGCCAAGAAGTTGGTAATGAGACTCCTGTTGACCACTAGTCTGTATGCTTGACCAACCTCATAATGGATACTTGGTCATGACACTTCTTGTGACTGGAACCATCTACAGGCTGGAAGTAAAAGGTAATGAATCTGGAACTAGCAATACAGGAGGATGTCTCTCTAAGAGTATTCTGCCCAAGGTGAAGCATCTCATCAAGGAACAGGCTGATACATCTTTGGTCCTTGTGTTGTGTAAAAGCCCTATATAAGCCATGAGAATCTCTTATCAATCAATGGTAACGATCATAGATATCATAATAAATAGGGCATCTTCCGACCCAGGTTCTGGTATACATTGTTTACAGATACTATGCCCCCTTCAGATGATGATGATCAGTGCCCATAGATAGTTGACGGGAACAAACCCAAAGCTGAGGTAGAGGAACTCTCAAGCTACATGGTAACTGTACTTCCTAAAATGAAGAAGCCCTAAACCGAAAATGTTGTCGGCCAAAAGCTATCCTAACATACAAGACCAAGAAGTTGGGGATGAGATTCCCGTTGACCACTAGTTAGGTGCTCTAAACTCTATAGTGCCTGACTAGCCTTGTAATGGATATTTGGTCATGACACTTTTGTGACTGGAACCATCTATAGGCTGGAAGTAGAGGGTTATGAAACTGGAATGAGCAATATGGGAGGATATTTTTCTGAGAGTATTCTACTGAAGGTGAAGCATCTCATGAAGGAACAGAGTGATTCATCTTTGGTTCTTGCGCTGTGAAAAAGGCTAAAAGCCCTATAGGAGCTATGAGAATCTCCTCTCAAACAAAGATAATGACCACAGATCTCATAATATAGATAAGGCATCTTCCAACTCAGGTTCCCATATACACTGTTTACAGGTACTCTGTTCCTTCAGAAGATGATGATCAGTCCCAGCTCCCTATGCATAGTTGACAGGAACAAACCCAAAGCCGCACTAGAGGAACTCTCGAGCTACAAGGTAACTACAATCTGATATGTCATAGAGTACATATAAGGTCGTCCTTTAAGTGTATGTAAGAGTGGAAATAGTGATGAAGCTTTGGATCCACAAATATACCTCTACTAATATTTCTCAGAGAGGCAAGGAGCATCGATAAAGGACTCTAGGAGGAATGGGGGGCTCCTAAATATCCAGGTTTATTCATTGGAGAGAAGAAGCTCTGGCATATCAACTAGTTTCAAGACCCTGATTGGCATGTCACATAGAGTGAAGAGCTAGGTAGAGATATCTATCACAGCCTGGGTGGGAGTCAACCATGCATCAAATATTGTGCAACACGGCCATAACATGGAAAATCATTGAGGTGAAAAGGAGGTGAGCATCTCAGAAACAGCTCAGATGATAGAGTGCAGAACTGTTTTCTTGCCATGAATATGTTTTGAAAGTATCGTAATGATTACCCTCTCAATGACGTTCTAAGCTATTCACCTGGGGTATGGACTCCAAACCTCACAATCGTAAAGGAGAGAAGGTGCCACCAGAGTGTGAAAGAGGCAAATCTTAGCCCATATATCCTAAAATTGAAGCTGGAAGCATTGCCTTTCCAAGGTTGGCAATGTTGCATATCCTTTACTCGACCTTGATTCTATTGTTGGGATCAAGCTAAAAGATGGACCAGAGAATACCACTCCTGGGTAAACATGTAATGTAATTACTTTACAACCTGTCCTTTGTATGTGAGCAATGAGAATAGTGATGAATGCCTCTTTGTTAGACATGTTGTAGGCCATAATATTTATCTTTGCAAGGATGAGTCTTGACCTTTAAACTATGATCATCACAAAATGAGCTCAAAATGTCCAGCTATGTTTGGAGACCTGCAACTGTGTGGGATAAATGGTCAATGTTATTAGTAAAGTTCAAAATTTTAAACAGTAAATGACAATGAAAATGCCACAAAGAGCATAGCCATTTGTATCACCCAGAGTTTGTAAATAAAATCCTTTAGTTCATCTATATAAAGCCCAAAGAGTGTGGGTGAGAGTGGGTATCATTGCTTGACTCCGATGAGGTTGTGCATGTCATCAATGTTGCCAGTTTTGGTATGGAACCTCCAAAAATCATCCCGTAGAGTCATAACCAGTGAAATCGCCTTGTCTGGGAGCCCCAACCCTTTAAGCCTCTCAAATAGTAAATGCCTTGGAACTGTATCAAAGGCTTTGTTGAAAGCCAGAAAGCAGAAGTATACCTTGCACTTGCTTTCTTTCTCTTCCTCGACAATCATTGTAAAAGTAAAAATATGGTCACAAATGCAGTGAATCCTCCTAATGCCTAATTGGCCTTTAGCGCACAGTTTAAATTTTATTTTTCTTGGTCCATTTTGAGATGAAGTCATCCAATACTGTAGTGAAGAGTTTGGCCAAAGTATTCCCAATCATGACAATCCAACCATTACTTGGTTCATTTTGTTCTCAAATTTATCACTAAAAGGATGGTATCTGAGGTACACTAGGGGTAAAAGGCAAAGTAGAGAGTTTAAACAATGCAATATGGACAGTTTAAACAACTAGCCTATGATTAAGGAATTTATCTTTCAAGCTTTTGACATCTCGAGATCTATTAGACAAGAATTTGAAAATGGCTCATGTGATCAATAAAGAAATTACAACTTGAAGATCCGAGGTTGAGAATGATAGGTGGTTGGTTGGGATGCCATAAACTTAAGTAGCAGAGCTACACCAAGTGTCAAGATCACTAATGGTGCAAGTGGACTTTTTCAATAGGAATGTTCCTAAAAAGGATTTAGGGTTTACTTTAATTTGTTGAAGGATATTTTTCTGTTTGCAAAGGAGGGGCTGTAATTTCTTATTACCAAGTATGCTTCAATAGACTTTTTGGGTTAACTTGGCTTTTATGGGTCTATGTGTTGATGATTGCAGCTTGATGAGTCATCCTCCAGATCGTTCTCCTTTGGACTGAGTTGAGAGTCTAGACATCTGTGAGAGCCCATGTGTTGGGTGTGCCCATGTGATGGGTGTACGTCAGACTCTGGACTGAGTTGTGATGACGTGTGGTCTCTTGTCTACTCCTTTGGACTGAGTTGAGATGACTTGAGATGGTCTCCTACCTTGTACTCCTCTGGACTGAGTTGAGATGACTTGAGATGGTCTCCTACCTTGTACTCCTCTGGACTGAGTTGAGTCAGCTTGAGATGGTCTCCTGCCTTGTACTCCTATGGACTTAGTTGAGTGACRAGTCGGCCTGAGATGGTTCTCCAGATGGTACTCCTGTGGACTCARTTGAGTAATCTATTGAGTGTGATGTCCCTATGGGTGAGCACAGGTARACGTGTCCCTAGTGTCTGAGCACTAGAGGATGTGTGGATCCCTTGCTATATTGTCTAAGAGTAAGATTTGTTGTAACCCTAATTATGTTGTGAAGGGTACAAGTCGGCCCCACCATGTGAAAGATAATTAATATTGTGTAAAGACTAATTATATTATTGAGTTAAAGAGGTCGGCCCTATTGTGCCAATARGCACACCTATTGATGTGCCAGGTCTTGTATAAATAGGAGGAGATCCCCATTGTGGATCTCACTCACTTCACTTGTCATCTCATAATTTCARCAACACTTGTACGKCTGAAGTGCRTACTTCTGTTAGGCGCAAGTTTCTAGRTCAAGTAAGCAYCCTCTTGTGTGATAGGGTTTGGTGGTGTGTGGAGGATCTTCTCTTGAGAATATAGCAAAGGATTGTTGGGTTTTTCCCTTGRTTGAGAAGGGTTTTCCCAGAATAAACTCTTGTGTTCTTTTGCATGGTTATTCTTCTTGTGATCTTGGTTACTGCAACTAGAGTAGCTACATTGTTTATGGTTCAAGTACATGCTAAATTGAAATAAACCACATGTGCATGAGCTAAGCATTAAAATTCAACACTATGAATGAGGACATATTTGGTTAAAACTTAATCTATGGCACCTTTTGCAATCTACATCGTACCAAGAACAAACAATAACCATGTGTAGAGTGGGTATAGGAGGTGTGTATGTAATGGGATAATGAATCTAAAGTTGCCAACCAAATAGCCTGCAAAAAAAGTTATGCTCTATCTACGAAGTCATGGGTTTCATATATATGTGAGAAAGAATAGATTTAAGAGATCATTGCATCATATTCCTCCTCGTGGGAGTGGTTGAAGTGAATAATAATGGATTAGTGTGGGTGAGAAAAGTAGGTCCACACGAGGTTGTTTCAAAGGGATCCAAAATGACTCCTTAACCAAATGTGATCAACCAAACTAGCTCCTCTAACAGAACGAACATGGGTGTACCCATCAGAATGAGCGAAGTGCTTGGTTTCATGGACAGCAACCATTCCATGTGATATGTGATTCCCCTAGCTTGATCAAATGTCTTCTATAGCTAGTCACACTAAAGTCTATAGATGGTATGTGCAATGTCGTCTCTTGGTGATCAACCACATCAACATGGATCAGCAAAGGATCTAAATAGATACCAAGATTAGAACACTGCATCTCCCGATATGAACGTTCAAGTCACCAAGAAGAATGACTTCACCTAAATTAGCAAACTTCATGATCTCGGGCTCTAAATCCATAAAAGGAGTGTTACAATCCACTAAGATAGAATGTACAAAATATGCAAGGGGGAGTAACAAGCCACAATGAACAATTCCCTAGAGGGTTTTTCTCTCTAGGGCACCTTCAAGCTAGAGAACAAGTTGGGTTCCGACCCACACATCAAACCATTGATCACATCCTTACACTTCAAGTCGTCATTTCGGAGGCAAGACATCGCTCTTAGAAATTCTATTGCTATTTTGTATACTTTCATAAATCTTTTGACTCTATCCCACAAGAGACCCTATTCCAAAGGCTGAGAGATATTGGTATTTCCGAGACCCTACTAACCATCATCATGTGCCTATATGAGTCAATCCTTGGTCCTCTCCACACAGCTCATGAGGTGTTCAATTTTATCAGGAATACTATTGGGCTCAAACAGAGGTGCCCTCTACATCCCACCTTGTATGGGATCTACACTGATCAGTTGGAGTCCTTCCTACATGAGCATATCCAATGTGGCGATGGGTGTCTCCTCCACCAAGTTTCAATATCTATTCTGCTCTTAGTTGATGATGTGATCCTCTTGGCCTCATTCCTGAAGGGCTTACAGAGACAGCTAGATGCTTTGGCCCTTTAATACGACCTTCAACAATTAACGATCAACCTGGGTAAAACCAAGGTTATGATCTTCAACGGGTCAAATAAGGTCCTCTCAGATCATCACTTCTTTTTAGAGGGGAGGAGATCAACATCACCTGCACCTATACTTGCTTTGGGGTGCAATTCTTAGGGCCTCATTTCAGTCTGAGGCATGCTCTTTAGCCCGAGTCAACAAGGACAACAAGTCTTTAGCCCTTCTCCAAAGACAATGTTTCCCAACACCATTTCTAGGACATATCATCCAAGGTCTCTCATGGATACCCTTATCCGACCCACGATTTTCTAAGGTTCAGAGGTTTGGGGGCCTTGTTTGCTAGAGTCCTATTAGGCCACAACCGATAGATTGTAGACCCTTCTCCTTAGACACATTATCATATGAAAACAGACAATCCCTCTGCCAATCATTCTTGCAGAGTATGGTGTCTAGCCCCTCTAGCTTGAGATTGTGTTTAGCATTGTCTAATTTCTACATCATGTTCGGAGTTTTGCTGACTCGATGAAGGGATAAGACCAACATCCTTACCTGGCCTACTGTTCATCGGAGTGCATTACTTTAGCTAGCCCCCAAGGTCGTGCTTGATGTTGGTTTGCAAGGTTCTCAAATCTTCTAGAGTCTATGGGTATGTCCATGGACTAGCTTCCTTCGTTCAGCTACTCCCTTAATGCACCTGGCCATCTCCTACCAACTACGAAGGAGTTGAACAGCACACTCGAGATGACATTTACAAGCAATTTACAAACCCACCAGGCAGGTTACATCCAAAGATGGCTTTCTATGCTGGGCACTTCATGGAGCTGAGGGGAAAACTCATTATCTGACCTCCATACACACGTCATCATTGGATGCATCCTCTTCACATTCTCTTGGGCTAGTTCAAACTAGGTTCACATAGACTTCGGGTGGAGGTGGAGCACTAACTCAACCAGTCTGATAGGATCTGCCAGTTGCGCCAACTTTAAGAGGTTGAGACAAAGGAACACTTCATCTCCCGCAACCCCATCTATAACTGAGGGTGGTTCCATTGTATGTTCAAAGAGTCATAGACCCTCTCCAACTTCTTTAAGTACCCCAACCAAAGATGCCCAGCCTTATACATGCAAGAGGCCCTCAAACTCCATTCACATACTCTCTAGCCACATCCTAGACCAATCTCCACCCAGATGATCACTTCCTTTTTATGATGCTCCCATCTGCTAGGGGAACCAAGAGACAAAGTGATAGTGGCCTTGATTCCAACTTCAGATTAGTGGAGGCCCGTGACACTATCCCTACTTCTGAAAGAAACTCAACAGCATTGTCGATCCAAATCCCATACCAACAATTAGACGAGATCACCAAATCCCTAGTGATGGGTGGCCTCTTCGAGGCAGTGACACAGTGTCCAATCTAGATCCTCCTCCAACTCCTCCAGATGATCTTTAATCTAAAGTTTTCTCCACTTAGCCTTAGATGTTAGGGGAGCTAGCTCTAGCAAACTGATACACTTGCATTATTTGTACTCCAAATTCCAGATCCATTCCCATTGTATAGCTTTCTCCCAGATCTACTTTTCGCTTTCAAAGTTTGGTTTTCAGGTATTAGCTTAGATCAACACTTTACTTTCTGCATCTTCCTTTTTATAGGAGCCATCTTTGAACTTCCACCTTGTATTGACACCATTGTACTCGACAATGGGATTGAGCTACTTTAGTGGTCATTTATTGGACATTAATAAAATTATCTTATGTCATCTTATCTCCAAAGAAATCCATAAGAACCTGCCAAACATAACGGAACCTTCTAGGCATATAGAAGGGGACAATTGATCCCAACAATAGCAAGACTCCCCACTTGAAGCTTCAAATCCATGGCAAACCTCTAGTCCATGTACCAAAATCCAAGAATATCTTGTGTAATTGGGTAGATGTTTCTCTTGGAGAACTTTCAATACTCTAACTTCTATACAAAATTCAGAAATTTCACCTCAACCTTGAGGTTTCCCGGATCTATTTCCTGTGAATTTTCAGCATTAGGGTTGAATCTGAAATATCAATTTACAGCAATAAATACTAGACTTCTCTTCAACCCAATTGCCCAAGAAAACAAATACCAATCAAATGTTCTTCAACACCACAAAGTTTCATCCCTTTGGGCACACTTTCCAAGCATATAACAGATCTGAAAATGACTTATTACAACAGTAAATCTGCTCCTTTATTTGCTAGATATGTGTTAAATCACTTAACAAATTCAGTTCAATGTTATGTCAAATCAGCAAGCATAACAAAAGCTAGAATCTACTCAACCATGAAGATAACATAAGCTAAAATCCAAATCTGCAAGTACACAAAGTTTGGACAGCTTGAACACTTCACATATATATAGAAGATAAGGTACATGTACATATCAACAGCTCAATACAAGATGGTACAAGTCAAGCTCAATACAAGATGGTACAAGTCAAGCTCTCCAGACCCTAGATAGGGAAACCAAAAGAAAACCCTAGCCACCAACTCCTCCCAGCTAGAAATCACTCCCAACCAAAGCTAGTGACTCCACCAAAAATCCTCAACAAGCTAGCATACTGACCAAGTCCTCCTTGGCACCTAAACTTGCATCCCACAAGTGTACAGGATAGTCTCTGCCTATCATCCCCTAGTCCCCACATCAAGTACTCCAAGTAGCACTAGGGTTTCCAAATGTCACAAAATCCTAGTCTTCTTTTCTCACAAAAGATACAAAATCAAGTGCTCCCTTTACTCCAAAATCTTAACCCTAGTCTTCCCTTGAATTCCCTCAAGAACTCTAGTGCTCAAGCCAAAGAAGAGCAAATACCATGAAGAAGAGTACAATGACTCTAGCTCTTACATCTCTAACACAAAGTATGTACTAACATGAGATCATGAAAAGACTCTCTCCTCCCTTCATTTATATGAAAGGCGAGGGAGGCCAACAATCATAAAGTGGACAAAGTGCACAAGCAAGCAACCTAACTAATCACTAGATAGGTCCACATGTAAAGTGCTCCAACTCTAAGTGACACATGTCGAGCTCCAAGGCATGCCAACAAGAAAGATGTTGAGTTTTTGTACCTTGGAAAGTGGTCCCCTAGTGTTATTGAGTGCCTAACACTAAAGGGGGAAAAGTACCCCTCCCTCACTTTACTTTATGTTATAAAGTCAAAGTGACTTTATGAGCTTTTAATCATAAAGTGACTTAGGGAACTTAAGTAAAGGGGGAGATCTAATCTCCACCTTTGATCTTGGTTGGCTAAGATCTAATCCTAGCCATTGGTTCCTAGGTTAACCTAATGATGAGGTTAAAGGAAAAGTGATGGAGGAGGAGGCATTCATTGTTCACTTGAGAGATAGAGTGAAAGAGGAGGAGGAGAAAACTTGGAGAAGAAGAAGAAGGAAGATGAGGGGCGCACTTTGTGAAGGAGGGCGCACCAAGCTAAGAGGGGCACACCAAGGAAAGAGGGTGCACTTGCAGCAGCAAGAGGGTGGTCTTAGCAGCAGGTTCAGGGCGCATTTTCGAAGAGAAAAGTAAGGGCACGATTTCCAAGAAGAGGCCAGCTCAATTAAGGGCACAAACTCCAAGGAAAAGGGCACACACTTCAAGGCAATCCTGACACTTGTTTTATGGCAGGTTAGGCAGCTAACTAGAGCTAAGTTGGTTTGTTATCTTTGCTGTAATATTTTTCCTCATACTCCATAATAAATTTCCTCTTCATTGGTTTTCCCCATGGGCATTTTTCCAGGGTCATGTTGACCAAAAATCCTTGAGTATATTTCTGTAGTGTGCATGTTTATTATCAGCATTTAAAGTGGAAAAGATCATAGGTGTATTTCATGTTTTAATGGCTGTGTGAAATAAGTGTTATGGACAGCAAACTTATCCTAAACTAACCTTACTACAGCCAGCATTAAAAGAGCCTGAAATCACTGCTAAAGGCAGTTTTATATCAGCAGTAAAAACAGTTCTGTTAGCAGTCCTAAAACAGCAGAATAACAGACCTGTTCTTTACCTTAAAACAGTGCCTAAACATTGTCAAAGACAGACCTGTTAGGCAGCCTTAAACAGCCTAGAAATCGTCATGGTATCAGAGTCTAAGGGCACAAAAGAGGGCTGATAAATTGCAGACAGTGGGCATATTTTTATCTCACCTTGGAAGCTTCAGATTCACACCTGAGATTGGTGTGTGGACAGCAAATTTTCTTTGGCCATTTTATCATCAGTTGGCAGCCATGTCAGTTGGAGGGTTCAAGGTGGAGGATAGGCCAGCTGGGGCTGGCAATTGGTCTCCATGGAAGGCTAGGATAGTCTTGATCTTGGAGGAGGGTAAGCTATGGGACATTGTGGAGAGTCCTGTGGTTCCTCATCAGAAAAAAGGAACATCAAGGCCAAGAGGACTATCCTAGATGCAGTGAAAGACCATATTATTCCTCATGTTTCTGGTAAGGACTTTGCATTTCAGATGTGGCAGTCCTTGTGTAGCCTTTACCAGAGCCCTAACCAAAACCGAAAGATGGTGCTCCAAGAGAAGTTGAAGGGCACTAAGATGACGAAGACTGATTTGGTCGCTTCCTTCCTCACGAGATTTTCTCAGATTCGTGATGAGTTGGAAGTTGTGGGGGAGATAGTAGATCTATCAGAGTTGATGAGGACAGCCTTAAATGGCTTCTCCAAACCTTGGGAGAGCTTTGTATGAGGCATTGTAGCCAGAGACCATATGCCCAGTTGGGAGAGGCTATGGAATGACTTTGTACAGGAGGAGCTCGGGATTGGCTCAGGATCTACTAGTCAGCAGCATGCTGGGGATGATGGTGAGGATCTTGCTCTTTCTACAAAGGGCAAGAAGAAGACCAAGAAGGGTTCCAAGGGTGGGGCCAAGCAGCAACAGAAGGGGGGTGAGCAACAGAAGGATATGAGCAAAGTTAAATGCTTTACTTGTAACAAGATGGGGCACTATGTTGGACAGTGTCCCAACAGGAAGAAGAAGCAGCGGGGTGGTACAGCAGCATCAGCTGAGGAGGATGAGTTCGCCTCTCAGTTTGAGAGGGAGATGTCCTTGCTTGTCAGTTTGTCTACAGTTGAAACGCCATCCAGTGTATGGTACATAGACAGTGGAGCATCCAGTCATATGTCTGATGTCAGAGAGCACTTTACTAATCTTACAGAGTCTGGGATCAAGTTGGAGATAGTAATTGGGAATAACACCATAGTCAGGGCGGTTGGGTGTGGCACAGTTTCCTTTCAAAGGGAGTTGAGCCCACCCATGGTGTTCAAGGATATCTTGTATGTCCCTAGGTTCAAGAAGAACCTGATATCAATTTCCACCATTCAGGATAGGGGATTTGAGGTGTCTTTCTGAGGTGACGAGGTCCTCATTTACCCTAAGGGATCCAGTATCACATCAACCAAAGTGATTGGGACTCGTGATGGAAAACTGTACAGACTCGATTTTCAGCCATTACATGCTTTGGCTAGTAGCAACAGCAGCAGTCAGTTGTGTGAGCTTTGGCATAGGAGGATGGCTCACTTGCATCATGGAGCTCTAAGGGTGTTGAGGGAGATTGTGACAGGATTGCCACAGTTCGACATTGAGCATCAGGAGGTATGCAGGGGGTGTGCTCTTGGGAAGTACACCAAGACTGTCTTTCTGAGTAATGACAGTAGATCAACTGGGATACTTGATTTGGTACACTCTGATGTGTGCGGGCCCATGTCATCACTTTCCTTGGGTGGATGTGAGTACTATGTGACATTCATTGATGACCACTCCAAGAAGACCTGGATCTATTTCCTGAAGACCAAGAGTGAGGTCTTCAAGAGGTTCCAAGAGTTTAACGCTCTTGTGAAGAACCAGACAGGGAGAAAGATCAAGGTCTTGAGGTCGAACAATGGGGGTGAGTATACCTCCACTGAGTTTGGAGACTTCTGCACCTAGGAGGGTATCATAAGACAATTGACTGTTCCCTACAACCCCCTGCAGAATGGGGTTGCTGAGAGGAATAACAGGGCTATTGTTGATGCAGCGAGATCTATGTTGCATGATCAAAGGTTGCCATTTTTCTTTTGGGTTGAGGCTTGCAGTACTACAGTGTATCTGCAGAACAGGACTCCACATAGAGCTCTGGGGAGAAGGACTCCTAAGGAGGCCTTCACTAGGAGGAGGCCAGATGTTGGACACCTTCACATATTTGGGTGTATGACTTTCTCTCATGTCCCTTTTGAGAAGAAGACAAAGTTGGATCCCACAACAGAGAAGGGGATCCTAGTTGGATACAACGAGGTCTCAAAGGCCTATCGGATCTACATACCAGCACTGAGGAGAGATGTTAGATTCGAGGAGGATAGAGCATTTCAGAGATCTTGTGAGTTGAGAGATAGAATTGAGGAGGTCCCACAGATGCAGGATGATACATCACAAAGGACACAGCCTTAGGTGTCTATTACACCGAGTTCAGGGGTGACTGGTCCACCCAGTACAACTACATGATCACAGGTGTCTGGTACATAGACCACAGGTGCACGTGCTTCAATATCTCAAACATCTATGGTGAGATCTATGGATGAGACTAAGGGACATGAGTGTATTGCTCCACAGGAGGTTACTTCAGGGAAGAGGAAACCGAAATGGTTTCAGGAGACCTTGAAGGAAGCCACAGAGCTAGTTGGTGAGCCCCAAAGGTTGATGAGAGAGAGCAGAGCACCAGAGAGGTTTGGTTCGTACTTGGCCATGGTGACTAGCATCACAGATTCCAAGCCCACTACTTTTGAGCAGGCAGCAAACCAGCAGGTCTGGAGAGATGTTATGCAGGAGGAGTATGATTCCATTATGCGGAATGATGTGTGGGAGGTGGTGCCTAGACCCGAGGGGAAGTCAGTTGTGACTTCTACGTGGTTGTACAAGATTAAGTATGTTGATATTGCAGCATTGAGAAACACAAGGCTCAATTTACAAGGCTCAATTTGTGGCGAGAGGATTCTCTCAGGTTGAGGGGATTGACTATGATGAGACATTCTTACCAATTGCGAGATATACTTCCATCGGGACTATTATGGAAATTGCAGCAGAGATGGGTTAGAAGATCCATCAGATAGAAGTGAAGACAACATTTATGAATGATCTTATAGAGGAGGAGGTATACATTGAGCAGCCACAAGGGTTCAAGGAGTTTGGGAGAGAGTTCCACATGTGCCTCTTGAAAAAGGAACTGTATGGTCTGAAGCAAGCTCCACGAGCTTGGTATTCCAGTATTGATTCTCACTTGCTGCAGATGGGCTTTGAGAAGAGTGAGGCGGATCTGAATCACTATTACATTGTTTGTGGAGAGGATACTCTCATTCTTATCCTATATGTTGATGATTTGTTTATCACTTGAGGGGAGGAGCTCATAGTTGATTGCAAGAGGGGTCTTTCTTCAAAGTTTGAGATGAAGGACATAGGATTGATGCATTATTTATTGGGCATGGAGGTTTGGTAGGAGGATGGGCACATCTTTCTGGGACAGGGGAAGTATGCAGTGGACATTCTGAGAAGATTTCAAATGGAGGATTGCAGACCCATGTCGACACCTATGGTCACCAACTAGAGGAAGCTTAGTGCTTCTAAGTCTTAGTTGGTGGATGCCACAAGATATCGTCAGTTGGTTGGTTCATTGATGTATCTAGTCAACACTAGACCAGATATTTGTTTTGTTGTGAACACTCTCAGTCAGTTTATGGTGGAGCCTAGGAGAGTGCACTTGATAGCAGCAAAACATGTTTTAAGGTACATAGCAAGGTCAGTGGAGTATGGTTTGGACTACATCAGAGGTGATGCGGTCAGGTTGATTGGCTATACAAACTCAGATTGGGAAAGATGTGCAGTTTACAGGAAGAGCACTTCAGGGTGTTATTTTGGGTTGGGATCAGCAGTTGTTTCTTGGTTCAGCCGAAAACAAAAGTCAGTGGCACCAAGTTTTGTTGAGGCAGAGTATATGGTAGCTAGTCAGGCCATCTACGAGGCTATTTGGCTTCGTAAGTTATTGGTTGGCTTATTTGGTCATGAGTTGAGGCCTACAGTGATTCACTGTGATAATCTGAGTTGTATCAAACTCTTTGAGAATCCAGTCTTTCACAATAGGTCAAAGCACATAGAGATCAGATACCACTTCATCCGTGATTGGGTTCAGAGAGGAGCAGTTCAACTTCAGTACATATGTACTGATGAGCAGATTGTAGACATTCTCACGAAGTCTTTACCAAAGGGCAAGCATGTCTACTTCAGAGACAAGATGAGGGTGGTGAAGAACACTTTCCTTGGTAAGAGGGAGTGTTGAGTTTTTGTACCTTGGGAAGTGGTCACCTAGTGTTATTGATTGCCTAACACTAAAGGGCAAAAAGTACCCTTCCCTCACTTTACTTTATGTTATAAAGTCAAAGTGACTTTATGAGCTTTTAATCATAAAGTGACTTAAGAAATTTAAGTAAAGGGCGAGATCTAATCTCCACCTTTGATCTAGGTTGGCTAAGATCTAATCCTAGCCATTGGTTCCTAGGTTAACCTAATGATGAGGTTAAAGGAAAAGTGAAGGAGGAGGAGGTATTCATTGTTCACTTGAGAGTTAGAGTGAAAGAGAAGAGGAGGAGAAAACTTGGAGAAGAAGAAGGAAGAAGAGGGGTGCACTTTGTGAAGGAGGGCACACTTAGCAGCAAGTTCAGGGCTCATTTGCCAAGAGAAAAGTAAGGGTGTGATTTCCAAGGAGAGGCCAACTCAAGTAAGGGTGCAAACTCCAAGGAAAAGGGCACACACTTTAAGGAAATCCTGTGTAATGTTCCCAAGACAAGAGGCCAAGAACATCACATCTTGCATGAATTTTAAACTTTTACTGGTTGTGGCATTTCGTCAAACATTTTTCTTACTATGATCCTTTAGGTTGCGCTTAGGGTTATACTGATGACTTTAATGTGTGTTTGCAGCAATAAACAAAAAGATACAGTAATGGAACATACCTCAACCATAAGCAAGATCAAGAATATGATAGGCAATCCAAAATACCTCAAATCTGATATTATTCATAAGTAGAAGAAGCCACTGAATACAAGAATGATGCAGATCTGGAATGATCAACAGATGGATCCAATAAACACAATAAGAGCTGCTACAAAGTGCTCTGATAAGAAAATGTAAGCCTCCAAAGGTTGAATAACAATGAAGACCAATACAAGAATGAGATCTGGGCAGTATGAAGTGCCAAACCCCCAAGCTGGAAGATGCCACGCCCTGCTGGAACACTGAATAGCCTCCACAATTCGGCCTTGCTGCCAAAGATGTCCAACCCTCCGGTAAATATGCTAAAGAGTAGATCGGGTAAATGCAAGAACAACCCAGGTGCTCAAATCAGCAAAAGACCTACTAGATCCTCGGATCTAGCCACCCTCCAAAGAATGGTGCGCCCCCTTGGATGCCTGAAACCCTAGATAATTCGGCCTCCCTCCTAGATGCCTCCAAATGCTCCACAAAACCACTAGAATGGTAGATCGGGGCCTGGTTACCTCACTGGTGAAGTCCCAAGCGAAATAGTGAAGATCTGAGCTAGCAAATGACTGAAACCACTTTCTGAAGTTTGCTCCTCTCGTCCAATTTGTCCCATGCATCTAAAAAATCAAATGGCACATAAAACTCCTCCTGAATGGACTAGATCTGATGTCCAAGACCCTGCAGTGGAAACCCAGGTGCTAGAATCTCTAGAAGCCCTGTCAATCACCTGCAATGAACTTCCCTCAATGGATGGTGTGCCCCCCTTGCTGGAAACCCCCAATGGTGCGCCCTCCCTCTCTTCATGTGCATGTGGTTGGTGTAGAACCCTCCTGCATTGAGTAGATCTGAACTAGAATGGTGTGGGGGAGTATTGCATCCCCGAGACCAAGCTTGGGACAAGCGAGGTGGAATCTTTCACCACCGAATCATCCTCTAAGGTTTGTTAAGTCAAAACCCTCAAAACCCCCAAGGTATAGGCTCTCTAGCTAGAAGCCAGTTATCAAAACGACAATCATACATGAATGAGAGAATAGAGGCCCTTGCCTCTTCTTTATACTTCATGCTCACCTTGTCTCTCCAAAGTGACTTTTCTTTTTTAATTATTAATTAATTAATTAAATCACTTTAATTAATTAATTAACATTTTTCCCTAGCCACTGAAAGTCACTTCTCATCATCCTATCCTGTAGTGTTGTTCCTCTCGATTCCAATGAGCTATTACACTGAGAGGTTCCTCCAAGTATTGTTCCCAAAATGACCTCTTCAGTGAATTTAATTAACCTATAGCTCAAAATACTCAAAATCATGGAAATCGTCGGAATGCAACGGAACCAAAGCCAATCTGTATGGAATGGATCATAATGATGAAATAGGATGAGCGATGCAAGCCGGACCCCAAAATATCCCTCAATAGCTCCTTTACTCGCTATAATCTCCCTCTGGTTGCTCTGGCCATCATAACACCCTGTAATACCCTGATGTCCCAAAGTGGGGACATTACATCCTAGCACTTGTTTCATGGCAGATTGGGCAGCTGATTAGAGCTAAGTTTGTTTGTTATCTTTGCTGTAATATTTTTCCTCATACTCCATAATAAATTTCCTCTTCACTGGTTTTCCCCATGGGGGTTTTTCCAGGGTCATGTTGACCAAAAATCCTTGAGTATATTTCAGTAGTGTGCATGTTTATTATCAGCATTTAAAGTGGAAAAGATCATAGGTGTATTTCATGTTTTAATGGCTGTGTGAAAGAAGTATTATGGACAGCAAATTTATCCTAAACTAACCTTACTACGCAGCATTAAAAGAGCCTGAAATCACTACTAAAGGCAGTTTTATATCAGCAGTAAAAACAGTTCTGTTAGCAGCCCTAAAACAGCAGAATAACAGACCTGTTCTTTACTTTAAAACAATGCCTCAACAGTGTCAAAGACAGACCTGTTAGGCAGCCTTAAACAGCTTAAAAATATTCACAAGGGTCCAAGGCTAAGCGCTCCTCAAGAAAGGTCCAATGCTCCTCCTCCAAAGGCCTCCAATGCTCGAATGCTCCCTCCTAAGCCTTGTGTACTTCTAGGTCCATCCTACCTAAATGATCACTCCTCAACCTGATCATCCTCAAGTCAAGTACAGGCCTCCATGAAATCAACCAAGTATCCCCAAGCCATCCAGGGCTCAACGCCCCCCTCCAAGATGCCCAATGCTCCTCCTCCAAGGTGAATCACACTTCCAAGCAACCAAGCAACCTCCATGTGCACACCGCATGAAAAACTCACCAAGCTACATAGGTCTCCAACCTCCTAAGGAAATGTGCCAAATAAGCATCAAATCAAGGCATGCAATCCATGAGCAAGCTATCTCCAATGTGTATGTCTATCATGGTATAATCAAGGGTAATCAGCACACCATGCAACCACATCACATGAAGCACCCCCAAGCATGGTGTAAACACTTTCAGCGAAACCCCAAGAGCTGACATCTCTTTGGTTAGACAAGTCTCCATGAGGAAGATGATGCCAATGTCATGAATCAAATCATTGGAAGAACTTGGGGAGAAAAACACAAATATGTCGCTATTG
>ML801102.1:170096-181166 GCA_009831015.1 Picea engelmannii | reverse complement strand
GGCATTGTTCTGGTATAATTAAGAGTACAATTCTGCCAACCTGGAAGGTAGAGCCCTAAACTCAAATAACTTGGGGGAGTACCACCAGAGAATAGAAAATTACATCATCAAGGAGCTCAACAATGTCAAAACAAAACTCTTCTGTGCTATGGCTCAGTGGGCCTGTTTCATTAATGTGCAGGAAGGAAGTCAGATAACCCAATTGAGCTCAAGGAGATCCCCACTGAGGGAAAAATCTGATGTCTATGTCTTCTGTGTCCATGTATGTCAACAATAGATACACTGTCTCTTTCCATTTTATTTCTATGGATAGGTCTTATGCTGTTATCAGCTTTAGTCTCTGAGATATTTTTGATCTGTTGAAATAATATATCTTTCTGCTTACTGATAGAGGCCTTGAACAGCCCCATAGTCCAGGTCTAAAACTTTTAATGAAGAAGCTAGCTCTGAAGGCTCTGAACTGTCCTCCTCTCAAGGAGCTTTTTGTAATATTTTTGTACTACTAAATTCTAATAGAAAATTTCTGCATGCTTATCAAGAAAAGAGTATAAAGTGATTCCAAAAATGGAAAAAATGTGATGGAGGACGTGCAGGTTGCTGAAAATATTTGCAGAAAAATACATATTACAGCAATAGCCACTAGGCAGTCTTTTGGCTTAGAAGAGTTTCAGAAACTGGGGGACGTGCGAATGAGTTTCGAGGGCAGCTGCAAGTTTCCCACAAAATTCCAAGGTACAGCAAAAAATTATTTGAAATTTCTTCCAAAATGCATAAAAAAAAAACAAGAAACATTATAAACATACCAAAAATCTACTTAGCAATTTTTAAAATTAAGCACGATACATTATATATGATAAATACATCATACATACCATTCATGATTCTCTAAATAATAATATTAAAAATCAAAAACTAAAATGATCAATTATTTAATAAAATTAGCAGGTACTTAAGTCCATACTAGCAACATGGAAGCTCCAAAGACCGAATACTAATAATGATTGCAGATCACTTACTGGTTCATTTGTGTGCTTAGTGGACTAACTACAGCTCTTTTCTTTCTTCCAAAACATGTGAAATGGTTGAAAAAATGGTGGCAGTTGTTTTCCTATTGTTGAGCTTAGGGCTAGGGTATTCTTTTAGTTTTTTTGCTTCAAATGCCAAGCTGGGGCCAATCTTGGCTGAGTAGGCACCAAAACTGGCCTGTTTCAGTGCCTGTTGGGGCCCAGCATGCTAGGGGTCTTCCCAGATGTCCCTTCCTTTGACAGGGAACTCCATGGAGACATTGGGGGAGTCCCCAACATCCCCAAAGCCATCACTGGAAAAAAGAGGGAACCCTCCACCCATCCCCAAGAACCCTAGGGCATGGTAACCATAGGGACACGTCCCCTAGCTGTGGGGACAGGTTCCTGTGCAACATAGGAGTAGAGCAAGATACTTGGTAGCAACAGCACAAACAAAGAGTAAATTATGTTATAGTTTAAAGACTAAAAAAATGTATGATGTTATCAGACTCTGACACAATCAGATTTGGTATGTATTTATGACTTGATATAATTGTATTTTGATAAGCAAAATTTTGACCATTCTTTTGACCTGCATTGTTACGAACCTAAAGGTTCTCCTTCAGCTTCCCCTTGAAGAAACTGCACTTATGGACACTCTCACTTTGTATCACCGCACTTATGATATTGTTCTATACACTTTAGTTTTGGTTTTAGCTAGACCTAAGGCTTAGCCTAGTCAGATATTTACCTGGACTATACTTTCAGTTTTCTTCTTTCTCTTTTATGGGAGCTGCTTTTGCACACCCACATTGTACTCACACTGGATGTATCTTTTAGTCCCATTGACCTACTTATGTGGTCATTTGTTGGACATTAATAAAATTATCTTATCTATCTTATCTTATCAGGACTGCTCAGAGACTTGTGGTAATGCACTTTGTTTTGTGTTCACACACCGAAAAGAACAGTGTAGATGCATATTATTGAACTTGACATTTGAATTGAGTCAATGCCCTACTTTACAAGGAAAGAACTTGATAACTAATTAACAAAGGGTACATAACCATAGGAAATTTAACGTATTTGTAACCCACCCTTCAACCCTCCCTCACAAAAAACATGTCAATGTTAACCCTTTTATTCTTTTATTTTTTCACTTCCTGGGCCCACAGGTAGGCATCCAAGTCAGCAGCGTCGAGCTCCGCCAAGTTAAGTCGGTCTCGGCCAAGTCACCGTTTTTTGTCTGATTTGGCAGAGTCACAGATCTTGTCTGACTCGGCTGAGTCAACGACCGGTTCAGACTAGTTTGGACCCAAAACTGTCTGACTCAACCAAGTCACTTTTTTTGTCCGACTCGGCCAAGTCTCGATTTATCAGACTCAGCCAAGTCAATGACTGGTTTAGACTGGTTTGGACCTGTTATCCCCAACTCCTAGGGATAACTAAGGAGATGATGTCTCGAGGCCCTCAAGTTGCAGACATGGAGTACCAAGAGATAGCCTGACCAGCAGTTTTCACTTGCACAGACAGAGACCCACCTCACCACCACAGCTCCAGGTTCATCACGACGGTATCCACCATATCAACTAGCTTCCAAAAGACATTGGATCTTGCTCCATGAGGTACAAGCCAGGTATTATGGTGAGTGTCATTTTAATATTTGAGGCATTTGAGTCTGATGCATCTATTACTGCTTTTGATTATGTAACGTTTGCTTGGACATTATGCTCTTTGCCCTGTTTTACTTTGGTGGTTGACATTGCGCCCTAGCAAGTGGATCACCCTTAGGGATAGGTTTTCTACTGGAAGGTCCTCTTGACGAGCCACCGTGCCATTCTCAACCATACTTGTCACTTTCCACACTTCATCCCCTCATATCCTTACCTTTTGGGATTTTCGAGTGTACTAACCCAAGGGGTTGTGCCTCATCGTATGGGAAAAACGGGTTGAAGGCCCAGAGGTTTGTAGCTAGCAAAAGATAAAAGACAATCATTAACCTTCTAGATGCTCGCCCAGGGATCCCGAGGACAATGAAATGTCTCTCATAAAAAACTGATGGGACCCATGAAAAATAACTAATACAAAATGCCAACCAAGGTGGAGCATGTGTGGGCATTGTTTTTAATGCTTAGGTAGAAGCCCATGTTTTTTACTTGGAGAAGCATGATGTGACCACGGTAGAGTCAAGGTGGGCACAGTTTTTCATGCTTCGGTAGAAGCCTCACCATGGCTTCAACTTGGAAACATCTTAAAAGAATAAAAGGCAACAAATGGGCTTGGAAAAAGGTTGCATTGAAAACGAAGGTGCAGCGCACCCTCTACAAAGGCACCCATAGATGAGACACTACAACCCCTTGTATGTCATGAACCCCATGCCCAAAAATTTCCCCCCCATCCATGACACCTCATCCACATGACTTAGAAGGAGGTCCCCTTGGGAAATACTCCTAAACTTGAGGAATGATTCACCTAATAGGTCACTTTGTCAACCCTCCCATACCTAAACTTGGCAAATTGCATAGGGTCTTTGAGCATTTGTTTATTTTGATGAGGTAGTTTGGATGTGCTTGCTTAGATGGCTCTTTTATTGATTTGATTTACTCATCATGATGCATTTGAATTGAGACCCTTGGAGGGTGTATCCATTTGTCTTTGCAGGACCTAGTTGGCGGACAGTTTTGGAAGAACAAACCTAGCTTAGGCTTCCATGGGGCTTGAAGCTCACAGGTTGGATGCCAAGGGCCCACACTCTGGATGATGATGACATGCCTTTGGAAGCCTAGAGGACACCTTGGAGGATATTACCCAGCCCCTACATGCCAAACGACTTGCTTGAAAGGGTCAAAACGTCACCCTTTAAGGGCTTGACGTCACCCTAGGGCTAGGGTTTGGTGGTGATGATGGACATTTGGCACTTGTTTAGGAAGAGTCCCATGGATCGTGGAAGAAAGGCTTAGGTTGAAGACAATTGGCCTTTGGAGGCCTAGCACTCCCTTCTCCAACTCAACGACTTGACCAAAAGTGCCAAACGTTGACCAAAAAGGGGTGACATCATGTTTCTAGGGTTTCTCTTATGTGCAAAATATGAATTAATTAATATTATTTTTGTAAAAGGGCAAGATAAGGGTTGTTGACCCCTTATCTTGTGTTTTACCCTAAGCTTTGTGGACAAACATGCTTTAGAACATTTTGTATAAATAGAGATCATTTTTATCTCATTTTGACATATCTCTCCCATTGTGAGAAGACTCCTAGCTGAAATTTGCGCCCTCATTGGGCAATCTCTCTCTCTTGTGCTCTTGTTATGGTTTCTTTTGCTATTGGTGGATGAAGTGATGCACTATCTCTAGTGGAGTTATTCTCTTGCATATGTTGTGGATTAATCTTGGTAAAAAGAGGTTTATCTTGTTGATGCAAAATATGAATTATCTTGTGGATTAGTCTTGGTAAAAAGAGGGTTTCTCTTATGTGCAAAATATGAACTAAATAATATTATTTTTGTAAAGGGGCAAGATAAGGGTTGTTGACCCCTTATCTTGTGTTTTACCCTAAGCTTTGTGGACAAACATGTTTTAGAACATTTTGTATAAATAGAGATCATTTGTATCTCATTTTGACATATCTCTCCCATTGTGAGAAGACTCCTAGCTGAAATTTGCGCCCTCGTTGGGCAATCTCTCTCTCTCTCTTGTGCTCTTGTTATGGTTTCTTTTGCTATTGGTGGATGAAGTGATGCACTATCTCTAGTGGAGCTCTTCTCTTGCATTTGTTGTGGATTAATCTTGGTAAAAAGAGGTTTATCTTGTTGATGCTTGGACTAGGTAAGGAATCTATCTTATTGTTGCTTCATTGCTTGGTTACAAGTTTGATTTGCTAGACTTCTTGGGGAGTATAAGGGAATACAACCTCACCATATCCATCATTTTTGTCTTGGAATAATTTGTTGTATAAGGTTTTACTAGGAGAAGTAAAAGGGCTTACACCCTCCTAGTACTTCCTAGTTAGCCTTGCTTGCCTTGGGGAGTAAAAGGGCTTACACCCCCAAGAAGATAGCATTGCTAGCTCATTCTTTATTTGAATCCAAAACCCAATAGCTAAAGGCACTAATCTAATTGCATTGGAGAAATAAATCTTGCATTGGTAAACGTGAAAACTCGGGATTTTGAGATTGTCTAAATTGGAAGTTGTTCTAGCTCCTTGAGGCCTCCTAAAGCCCTCAAGGCATCTTGTTTCTCTAAGAACTTCTTGCTGCTGTTCTAAAAGTAAAGCGACAGCCAATAGGGCTGCAGCAAACCCTAAACACTTTCTTGAATATCTCACAATTCAACTATCAGAATTTGCCAATATTCTGCCCCTACAATCTACTAATCATAGTGCACTTTTTGGGTGGATTACTTGCAATTTTTGGTGGCTAACTTTTCTATTGTAACAACTTGTTTGCTACAGCCATCAGGCTGATAAAGTATCTCTGCAACTCTTGCTTATAACAGCCTTACATTTGTGCTAAAGTCTTGCTCTTTCAATCTTGAGTTGTACTAGTCATATCTAGCTTAGCTCTTGTATCATTATCTTGACTTTTGGCATTTATTTAGCAGCTCTAATAATCATTTGTTCCGCTGATATATATTTTTGTTGACTGCTGCAATTAGGGACAGTAAGTCTAACTTGCTTGTCCACCTAACATATAGCTCGTACAGTTGGTTTTTCTTGTGTCGGGCAAGTACAAACACTTTCCGCAGATACTCAAAGACTTGGCAACCTTAAAACACTTCCAAGACGTACCATCAAAGCCATCCTCCACTTAGCAACTCGACCTATAGGGGCATTCATCTCATCATCTCACTTTCCGTATCATTCCCCCCAGGGTCACCCAGGATTCCCCCCTTGAGGTGATCACTTCACCTCTAAAGTGACAGGAATACCTATCTAAGGTGACAGTGGGTAGGTGTTCTCTTAGTTGTCGCCATATTGTAGTTTGGGTCAGGCTTTGCCCAACCTACAACTTGTGCGATAACAGGACCCAAAACCGGCCAGTCTTCAAACAAAACTGAAAAATGCAAATTAAGGACATTGACTTCAGAAAAGATGATACCATTTTGTGATACGGAATTTTGATATAGGAAGCCAAGATCATCAAGTACAAGATATTGCAAGAAGCTTTGAAGTTACACAAACAGATACATATTACAATGTATAAAAAGACAACAGATTGAGTGCAAGAACACCAAGCCTAACATCTCTGAGGTTCTACTAACAAACATAATTAAAAAAATAAATAAATGAAATGGAACACTTAGGAATTTTAATTCAGTTTAAGCAAACAGTGGAACTTGTGAAGGAAAGCAGTCTACCAAAATCAGTACTAGGTATTCACATAAAACTAAGAGAGTGAAGCTCAAAACAGATGCACGATGAGCAAGCCCAAGCTGGAATTGTATTTGCAGGAAACTTTTAGACACCGTCTCTGAATAAATATGGACAAAACCACAAGAATCAAATACAAATTCAACAACTTCAACAGTTAACTCTAGAGATGTCACATCAGCCATATATTGGAATAGGAAATATTGAGTACATTGAATCAGGAAAGGCTGCGCAATTGTTAAGATGTGAAATTGGAAGATAGATTTGACTGAGGAGAACATTATCAATGCAAAGCATCAAAAAAAAAAACAGTTCTAGAACATAGAAGCAACAAATTGTCAGAAAAGAAAACACCATTTTTATCATTCGTCTTCCTCAGCTGAATAATCAACCACTGTTTTGTACTGTGAACGGGACTGGTTTAGCCTTTGACCATTAGCTAATTATCATTTTGATAGGGGAAGCACAAATACGCAGTTGGCAGAAAACAGGGGCTTCACCTTATTACAATATGATTCATATACACGTGAGTCATGAGCATCTTGATCTTGCAGTTGCAGAGAGTTCTGAGTCCTGACCCATTTTACATAAAAAAAAAATCTATGATTTTATGTACTGTGCATATCGTTTTTCTGGTTCAATTGTTGAACAGCATATCTTGGTATCAAAGTCTTCGTCTGGCATCAAATATGTTAACACTCAACAGTAAGGTCAAATGCTCACTCTTGCACTCTCTCAGAACAAATGAAACACATACAGTGCATGCACTGAGATAGATGTCTCATGCAACAAAGTACCTGCATTGCAATATTTTGGATGTCTGACCTAGCCAAAGGTTGAAGATCCCCATCTGCAAAAACTGATTTTCCACCATTTAGATCATCTGTGACAAATGTTTCCCTTTTACAACCTGTCTGTCTTCTTCTGCTCTCCTCACTAACCATAGTCTGCATGCAAGTGACCTTTGGATCATAAGCAGCATTCATCAACCCAGCTGTGGGATGTTTTAGCACCTCTGTCCACATAGGTAAGTTGATGCTTCTACTAGAATTATATTCCTTGCCTATAGATTCCACATTCTTGTTTTGGCTGAGAAAATCATTCCATCCTGATAAATCCAAGAACATGAAAGGAAAGTAAGTTGGCCAGAGCAATCACCTGTTTCCAAGGAAAGAAATATCTCTTTTTCAAGTCAATCTGTAATCTGAAAGCACCTAGAAAGGTGACCAACTACTCGGTCATCAGTAGCAAAATTTTGTGAGAGATAATATTTAAATTTTAATGTGATATTTCCTAATCTTACCTGGACCATACAATAGGCCTGATGCTTCTCCATTACTGTACGCATTCAAGTTGGGGCTTGAAAAATGTGCATTCTGTTGATTCTTGCCATCTTGCCTGAAACAAAGTCTAGGATCTGGCTGTTGTAGTTCAAGGAATGGATATTGCCCAGAGCTAGTTTGATGTAGATCAGGAGCACCACGGCTGACTTGATTTTCTACTAGCATGTCTGTAAATGCCTTTGAATATGATAATGGCTGTTGAGCCCTTGAATCAACTACCGGGCCCTCAATTTGGTTAAGACATAGACGAGAAGCTTGTTCTCCAGAAGAGGATTCAGCTTCAAAAGGGGGAGAGGCACCAACGTCGTCCCCAGACTCACCCTCTTCACATTCGGAAGAGTGAGTAGGCCCATTCCATTCAGCTGTGCTTGGACTTGAGGCATAAGTGGTTTGGGACTGTATAGCAGATGAATTTGCCTGAGCTGAGCAATCAGGGGAAGTTAGTTGGCCCCTCAGATTCGCACTTTGCAGAGCTCTCTCTGTGTTTAGAGAGCGTATTGCAGACCTGTTACCCTGAACGTATCCAAATGTAATAATCAGTATATGGAACACACATGTATATACACACTCAATATTAAAATGCACAAATTACTATAAATGCTTGGGAATAAATATGATGTTCACGACAAAGGTAACTTTCCATATTAAAAATTAAATAAAACTTTAAACTAAATTTCAATTAAATATGGTGTGACAATTATTTGGAAAGATCATCATTCCAATTTGCTGATAGATTTCCCAAGCTTTTCCCCATATGACACAAATGGAACAGGATATAAAAGGATTGGTCAATATTATGGTGGGGTATGGCAATCCATGATATGGTAAGAAATTAAGGCCTTGTTGAGGGCGATTTCTCCAAGATTTGTACAGGACCAAGCCCAGAAAGCTTACATATCTAATATAACTGAGAGTTGATTACATTCTGGTCTATTTTCCTTCCCAACCGTGGGACTAGCATGAGTTTCTTTGCCCAAAAACCTATTATACAAACAAAACAGTATATTTCTAGTCTGTTATTCATATCCTCGCACATTGTTGTTGACATGATGATGATTCAATCATCCAACACAATTGAATGTGTACATCCTGATAACCTCCTCCTATACAAAGAAAAATCGATATGCCGCAGCACCATTAGTTTAAGAAGTTTTCACCCTTATTGCACCCAACCCATACCACACCAGCACCCGATTGCACCAATGCAACACTGGAACCCAGTAATTTGACTCATTATTGTATGTAAAAGTGTATCACTACATCTAGAAGCAATTCCTTACACGTGAAGATGGTGGTACACAAGCAGGTATTGGTTCACACATACTAGTAGGTATTTGCTTAGCTGTGAAGTTGATTAAATATCATCCAATTCTAAATTATAATCTAGAATATTTGGCTACAAAGAACCATAGTAAATGAAGATAAAAGTGATGCAATAAGAGGCTAAAAAGGAACCCCCAACAAATGAATATGTCGGTTCAGGCCCATAAAGGGTATTATTGAAAATGGCTCCACTGGACCCCAAAGAGGTGGTAAGTCACCGCTACATGTTGGCTAGTAGGGTGTACAAAGCAGGGAACTAGTATACAGACCCCTCAAATTCTAACTTTATCATTTCATGTATGACAGCACATTCCAGAATTTATGATGTCATGTTTCAAGTAGTACTTGAGCATTTATGATAATGGTGGCGCCTTGATAGCAGCCAGCCTTTGTGACAAATGCATAATGCATTTATTCAATTATTGAAGCAGCCTGCATTTGTTCCTATGGCCCCTTCGTTATGGCACATTTATTGCTGAATCCCCTTTATTTATAGCATATTTATTGCTTCAGTTCTCATTAATTGCTATTATCAGCAAAATTAAACAATGGTCCAGACCTGCATCTAGAACCATGCAGCAACTATTGATCAGACTGCATCTTGCATTTAATAACACATGGAACCTACAATTTCAGCGTTTATGACCAAAGCCTGTACACTTATTATAGATTTTTGGACACAGACATGCCTTATATACTTATTACATTCCGGTATAATTTCCTTTATAATATCGGTAATGGTATGTGTTTCTTTTCCCAAAGTATTGTACAGTTGATACGGTATTTTCTAGTCTGTTATCCATGTCCTTGCAAATCATTGTTGGCATGTCACTATTCAAAAAGCATTCATTGCTGGTACTATGTTTATTCATGTCATACTTTTATTACTGCATGAATAATATGTAATCAGTTTATCATCAGTTGGATTGTGGACATGAACCATTCATTGAGGTGAGGCCATGCTGTACACTTATAGATTCTAAGATTTGAAGTTTGGACACACCCATGATATATATATATGAGAATTTAATACATTCTGGTATAATTTCCTTTATAACAGAGGTACTGGTATGAGTTTCTTTTCCCAAAGTATTGTACAGTTGATACAGTATTTTCTAGTCTCTTATCCATTTCCTTGCAAATCATTGTTAGCATGTCACTATTCAAGAAGCATCCATTGCTCGTACTATGTTTTTATTACTGCATGAATAGTATATAATTTATAAATTATCATCAGTTGGATTGTGGACATGAACCATCCATTGAGGTGGGGCCATGCTGGTCAAATGGGGACCTAGCTGGTGAAAATGGTACATACCTGGTTTACACATTCAAAAACCTAATCAGATAAGCGTCTGTTTATGGTTTATAGCTTTATTCTATTCACAATCTAGGCTTGCCACATGAGGGTAATGGGAAATTCCTTGCCATATGTGCACAAGCTCTATGTTAGCTTTAAGGGTTACTCTGGAAGTGTAAACACCATATTTGAGGGTGCTTGATGAGATTTGGGGTAAATAGTGTATGATCAGCCCCTGGATGGTCCATGATGGATTTACACATGGCAGGTGGTCCGTGAAAGATTTGCACATTGGAGATGGCTTACTCAATGGTTGTTTGACTTCAATCAGGGGTTTGCATGATATTCTTCCCTATGGCATTGGAGATCTCATAGCTTTCGTGACATTCTACATGAAGGCCACATGGAGATGGTTGCTTTCTTGGAGAATGCCCTACTTAGGAGGAAGAGCCTTTTGCATCCTAGAGGAGGGCATTGGGCCCTAGATAGCACAAGGTAGTTTGGATGCCTATATGTACTCTTGGAGTTAGCTTGAGGATGTTTGGGTTGCAACAATGTGTTAATTTCTTGAAACCCGGCAATCAGAAATTTTATGCCAATAATTTAACAACTCGGAATTTAATCTACTACTGATATAAATTCGGTAAACTATGCAGAAAATTTATAGTTGAGTTTTAACCATTAAAAATTCACAGCGGAATCATAAACAGCACATTTGAACACGGATATTTCT
>ML801102.1:124817-165501 GCA_009831015.1 Picea engelmannii | reverse complement strand
CATGATAGTCTAAGTTTATCTCTGAAACACTAAAGAACATCGACCTCATTCCTGTCATATGGCGAGAAGAACCAATGTCCACAACTCATGCTCCAATGTCCCCAAACTTTGCACTACCACTACCTAAAAGACAAGCCATAATAGAAAATTACTTCTCGAACTTCTCAGCAAAATCATTGATCTCAATTGATGTTGATGCTACTACCTGTGTCTCCTTCTTGCTCTTCTTCTTGTTTGGACATTGGCTTGCATAGTGTCCAGTCTTATGACATGCAAAGCATTTCACTTTGCTCATGTCCTTTCCATCTCCCTACCCTTCTTTGCATGAAGAGAAACATTATCCTAGTCTTCATCACCCTTAGTTTGACTGCCTTGAAGAGCCTCCTCCCGAGTCTCCTCGTGAGAGAAGTCATCCCACAACCTGTGCTAGTTAAGGAGATGTTCTCGTGCCACAACTCCCTTCACGAACAAAGCCCACTTCTTTGAGAACCCATTCAGAGTTGTCCTCACAAGTTCATCATCTTTGACTACCTCTCCAACAACCGTTAACTCATTACGAACCTGTGATATCCTGGTGAGATATGATGCCACTGTGTCAATCTTGGACATCTTGGTGCTCCAGAGTTTCTCCCTTAGCACCATCTTTCGGCGTTGATGCATGATTCTATCAGTCTAAGTGAGTTATGGCATAGGCAACTTGCTCATTTGCATTACAGAGCTCTTCCCGCACTGGGGAAGATGGTGACTGGTCTTCGAGCCCTTCGTGTAGAGCATGATGGAATTTGCAGAGGTTGTTCTCTTGGCAAGAATGGCAAGGGGTCTTTTCCGAGCAGTGACAGCAGATCCAAGGGGATCTTGGACCCGGTGCATTCAGATTTATGTGGGCCCATGACAGTTGCTTCATTGAGTGGATACTTATACTATGTGATCTCCGTTGATGACTACTCCCGAAAGACTTGGATTTACTTCTTGAAGTCCAAGGAATCTGAAGAAGTCCTTGGCAGGTTTCAGGAGTACAAAGCACAGGTTGAGAACCTGACCGAAAACAAGATCAATATACTGAGATTAGATAATGGAGGAGAGTACACCTGCAAGGGTTTCTGTGATTTTTGTGTTGAGGTAGGGATCAAGAGGGAATACATTGTTCCATACAACCCCTAGCAGAATGGGATTGTAGAGAGAAAGAACAAGTCTATTGTTGAGGTAGCTAAGGCGATGATTCATGATCAAAGTTTGCCTATGTTTTTGTGGGCAGAGGCATCCATCACTGTTGTGTATGATTAGAACATGAGCCCTCACAAG
This sequence comes from Picea engelmannii, assembly GCA_009831015.1. Classification (NCBI taxonomy): domain Eukaryota; kingdom Viridiplantae; phylum Streptophyta; class Pinopsida; order Pinales; family Pinaceae; genus Picea; species Picea engelmannii. The sequence continues at coordinate 164,199 of ML801102.1, read as the reverse complement.
ATTTTGAAGAATATGACTTCCGAGGAGGCCTTCACCTGAGTGAAGCCTGAGGTTGGACACTTCAGGATATTTGGGTGTCCTGTTTAGATTCACGTACCTAAGGAGAAAAGGACGAAGTTAGACCCTTCAGGCAGGAAGGGTACATTTGTTGGGTACAGTGAGTCTTCGAAGGCATATCGGATCTACATCCCAGGTCAGAGACAAATTGAGGTGAGCAGGGATGTTTCCTTTGAGGAGGAGGTAGCCTTCAAGAGATCTAGAGGATCTCACATGGAGATTGATAGTGAGAGGCAGGAGGAGATGGTATCTTCTCCCCCTCACCCTTTAGCAATTCAGAGGGAGACAATTGATCCCACGGAGACGGTTGAGCATGTTGATCCAGTTGATCATGTTGATGTTCCTAGAGATATTGCAATAGGCCAAAAGAGGCCTGCATGGGCTCGTCAGACTTTACAGGAGACAAATGGACATGCAACTCCCCGTGGTACTTTCAGAGAAAGTAAGAGTCCTTAGAGATTCTCAAGCTATGTTGCAGCAATGAACCACATCATTGATTATGAGCCTTCCTGCTATAAGGAGGCATCTAGTCAACAGGTATGGAGAGATTCCATGATGGAGGAGTATTAGTCCATCATGAGGAATGATGTGTGGGATATTGTTCCGACACCTGAGGGGAAGTCTGTAGTGACTTCCAAGTGGACCTATAAGATCAAACATGCACCTGACGAGAGCATCGAGAAGCACAAAGCGAGATTTGTGGCTAGAGGATTCTCTCAGGTAGAGGGAATAGACTATGAGGAGACATTTGCTCTTGTTGCTCGGTACACCTCCATTCAGACGATCATTGCCCTTGCTTCAGCCATAGGCTAGAGATTACATTAGATGGATGTAAAGACAACCTTCCTCAATGGAGAGATTGAGGAAGAGGTGTACATCAAGCAGACAGATGGTTTTGTGATTCATGGGAAGGAATCCCATGTGTGCAGGTTGAAGAAGGCCATGTATGGACTCAAGCAGGCACCTCGAGCTTGGTATGCAAAGATTAATGGATACCTGATGAGTTTCGATTTTAGCAAGAGTGTTGTTGATGCCAACCTGTACTATAAGATTGTTGATGGTGAGTCCCTGATTTTGATCTTGTACATTGATGATTTATTTCTCACTGGAGAAAAGTGTCTCATTACTTGGTGCAAGCATGAGTTGGCTTTTGAATTTGAAATGAAGGATCTTGGCATAATGCACTATTTCTTGGGACGAGAGGTGTGGCAGAGAACTGATAAGATATTCCTGAGTTAGGGAAAGTATACAGTTGAGATTCTGAGGAGATTTGGGATGTTGGACTGTAACTCCATGGCCACACCAATGGTGTCAAATCTGAAGAATTTGAGTGAGTCTTCTTAATTGAAACCTGATTGATCCAACTATGTATAGACAACTGATTGGATCATTGATGTATATGGTTAAGACTAGACCATATATTTTCTATGCAGTGAGTGCACTTAGCCAATTCATGAGTCAGCCGAGACAACTGCATTGGGTAGCAGCGAACCATGTGTTGAGATACTTGCAAGGCACAATTGGATATGGCCTGAGTTATGCTTCCAGTATTGACATGAGATTGCAGGGATATGCTGATTCTGATTGGGCAGGGAGCACAGTTGACAGGAAGAGCACCTCAAGGTGTTGCTTCAGTTTGGGGTCTGCCATGGTTTCCTAGTGTAGCAGGAAACAAAGTTTTGTGGCTTTGAGTACTGCAAAAGCCGAGTACATTGCAGTGTGTATGGCAGTACGCGAAGTAGTGTGGCATCGGAAGCTCTTTGTAGGATTGTTTGGGCAGATGTTGGATCCCAACATGATTCATTGTGATAACCAGAGTTGTATGAAGCTCTCAGAGAATCCAGTATCTCATGATAGATCAAAACATGTTGAGATCAAGTTTCATTACATTCGAGATATGATACTGGTGCAGTACCTTCCTAAAGATGTGCTGACTATAGATGTTCTCACCAAGCCCCTTGCCAAGACGAAGTTCAAGTACTTTCATGATAAACTTGGAGTGGTACAAAATGTACCTCTCGCTGAGAGGGAGTGTTGATGATTGCAGCTTCATGAGACATTCTCTAGGTCGTACTCCTCAATGGACTGAGTTGGGTTGACCTATGACGATACTCCTCGATGGAGTGAGTTGAGTATGACACTTATCGATGGACTGATAAGTTGTACTGGGTTGGTGCCCAGCGACCCTTGAATTGTATCCCATGTGCTTGGGATATTCTCCAAGTCGTACTCCTCGATGGACTGAGTTGGGTTGACCTGTGATGACATACTAGGTTGATTCCGAGCGACCCTTGGGGTGTAGCCCATGTGGTTGGGATATTTTCCAAGTCATACTCCTCGATGGACTGAGTTGGGTTGACCTGTGGACACTATGTGGTTGTAGCCCTAGTGTACTCTAGTGGGTGTGGCCCCTAGACGAGATGAGAAGGTCCACATTGGTTGTACCCATGTGTGACGAGATGAAGGAAACCTTTCACTATGACGTCAGAGAAGGAAGAAGGCCCAAGCCTTACGAAGAAGACCTAGAGGTTCACATCGGCCCTATTGAGTGCCGCCACTTGGACATGACAATTCACACGTTCAACTTGTATATATACAAAGTCATCTCCCATTTGGAGACATCACTTTTGGATCATTCTCTCTTGTGTATTTTCGCTCTCTTGGACTAGTGTGCTACCTATGGAGTAGTAGCGCCATTCTTCTTTCCGGTCTTGGATCTTCTCTTGGACAAATATTATAGTGAAAGGTTGTTAGGTTTTCTTCCCTTGAGTAGAAGGGTTTCCCAGGATAAATTCGTGTGTATCTTGTGCATGGTTATCTTCTTGTGATCTTGGTTATTTACTGTAGCTATTGTATATGGTTTATGCTTCATCTATGCTTCTGCTGATGTGAAATGTTAAAGAAAGTTAATGAACTCTGAACAAGCATAAAAATTCAACAGGTTTGTTGTAACTTGTATTTTTCTTCAACGGGCCATTTTCCGAGTAAGGGAGCCCTTGTAAGCGTAGAGTCATTATTTAATGAAAAGTTGATTTGAAGGGCATAATTTTTGTGTGTTGTCTAAACTTTGGTTTCTCTAGTTTTGGTTTCCGTTGTATTTATTTCAAGCCAGTATATTTTATTCTATGAGTTGTAATTTGATTATAAGCAAGGAAATACACAAGGTAATAATCTATCTAAGTGTTGGGAATTGAGATTTCAACATGGTTTCAAAGCGTGTTGAAATTTAAGATTCTTTGAACTAGTTACCACCATTTGAAATGTACCCTTCCACTTGATCATGATGGGAGGATGACTTAGTAGCCTATATGACTCTCGTAGGCTATAGTCAGTGAAGAAAAGGGGAGTCAGGAGATTTATTTGATGTCCCTTAGCTACGAGATGTTATATTTCTAAAGTGACATTTAATAAAAGGGTAATAAAGTAAATTTTAGATTAATAGTTACTTAAGCATCAGTAAAAGTGACTTTTAATCTTTAAGTGAAAAGTAAAAGAGGAATAAGGGTCATGTTGGCTTAAATCAAAGAGAAAAAATCTAGAAGGGTCATCGAAGGGTTATAAAAGAAGGGGTAGCGCTTCACTTTCATTATTATGTTTTCGATTGATCTCTTATCGAAGTGCTCTTGAGAGCCAAGGTTTTCATTGGGTTTTGGCATAAACCCTTCCATTGTGGTTTGGTTTCGGTGGTGCAATATCCACCCTAGCTAGACAAGGAGGATCCATCCAGGATCTTCATATGAGCTTCATTTCATGGTTCTACTTCAGCTTGGAGGTGTATCGACTTGCTTAGGAGGTCCATCGAGTTTCCTAGAGAGAGACAACTTCATCTTTTGCAGGATCGTGGAGGTTTGACGAGGCCGCGATTCATCTTTAGTAGACCATGAGGGTTTTTGGGGGTTCGTTTCCCCTTGGAGACTCGTTGGGGGTATTTTGAGGGGGTCAAGCACCCTTCCTGCAGAACCGTAAGGGTTGGAGGAAGGTCATGGGCCCTATCCTTGGCATTGGATGCTCGATCTTCTCTAGAGGAGGTTCATATTGATCTTAGGAGGTAGCATGAGGCTTAGTGAGACCCTTGGAGATGGACGACGTCATCTTGGAGAGGGTTTTATGCAGTGTGGAGGAGGACGCATCATCTATTGAGGAGACTGTGGCATTATTCCAGGTTTTCGTTTGCATGTTGTGTGTTTTCATTGATGTATTAAAGCTACCATAGCAGCCATTAGAAATTTGTATTGTTGTGATCGAGGTTTCATTCATAATAAAAATGCCCAATTGTCTCATCTATTCCATATGTACTTGGATTGCAGGCAATGTGTTTGACCAAAGTCTACTAGTAAAATGTATGCAAATTGTTTGTAGAAAGTTGTCAACCAATTTATGGCATAAAGAACATATGTAATGCAAATTGTTTGACAAAAGCACACAACCAAAAACACCTAATTATACAGCATAACACTAACATCCTAGCCCAATGCACTTGGGATATTACAATGGTATCAGACTTGGTGATCTTACTAGCCTGTGATTGCAAGGCATTAATGGTGCCTAAAGACAAGGAGTTTATCACTTACAGAAGAACTAGAGGGCAGGCAGGATAACCCTTCCCAGGATCAGAGTCATCACAGGAAGAGGAAGTCATGCGAGACCCTTCAGAAAAGAGTGTGTTCGGGATACTGAGTGACTTAGCCAAGGGACAGAATGAGGCGGTCGAGAGACAGGTAGAGATGGCTAGGTACCAGCAGCAGACCCTTGAGGTGCTCACGCAGTTGGTGGGCCAACGAGGGAACCATCTTGGAGCAGGACAAGTCGGACCCAATGGATCCCAAGGAGGTGATAGGGTACATGCAGAGGGTAGCCACAGAGGAGGTAGAGCTCACGTAGAGGGTAGAAATACCCATATCCCTACATAGAGCACCCCACAGACAGGGAGCAGGAGGATTCCTAGGCCATTATTACCATCGTTCCTTGAGGAGCAGCCACAGGAGCACAGGGATAGCATGGTCAAGATGATGATGTTACCATCTACTTCAGGGAGTACTAGGCATTAGGGGAAGATATCCAGGCAGCCATGTCTTACCAAGACTACTGCAACATCAAGTACAGGAACAGGCCTAGGGAATGGAACAGAGCAGCCCAGAACCAACAGAACTATGATCTTCTACGCAAGGTTGGGAAGTTGTCTATCCCACCTTTTGACGGATCTACCAAGAGCACAGCGAGAGCTTGGGTACATAAGTTGGACACTTACTTCCAACTTAACCCGATGACAAAGGCAGAGGCAATTACATTTTCCACCCTACACTTGGATGCAGAAGCTCATGAGTTGTGGTACCATGGGCTAGTGACATTGGGGCATGCCAGCATCACATCATATGTGGACTTCACCCAGAGGTTGATGGGCAGGTTCGACAAGGATCTTGAGATCCACTTCAGAGCATTGGCACAATTTAGACAGACAAGCACACCAAAGGCATAAATCACGGAGTTCCAGAAGATGGAAATCATCGTGACAGATATCTCTGAGCAGATATTGGTAATGCTATTCACTGAGGGTTTAGCTGAGCCTTTGAGAGGGGGTGTGAAGGCCTTCAGTCCAGCCACACTACAAGACGCCATCATGAGGACCCAGGACATGGAGAACGTAATCCCCAAGAAAGCACCAACGAAACCCTTTATTGCACAGAAGGGTAAAGAGACGAAGTCTTTCCAGAAGCCATGGATAGGGAAAGACAAGATGGATGAGGAGACTCGGAGGGAGCTGAGGAGGAAAAAACTCTTCTTTAGCTGCAAAGAACCTTGGGAATCGAGTCACCAAAGTATAGGCAAAGTTAAGGTACATTATATAGAGGTGCTCTTCGACAAGGAGGATGATGGTGAGGATGAGACAGCTCATGCACAAGACAGTGGGCAAAGAAGTGATGCGGTAAAGCCACCACACCTTGAGATTACAGAGGAGACACAGTTGCAAGAGGGTATCAAGGGAGTGACCATTGCCACACTTTCAGGAGTCCCCGGGTATTATACCTTCAGGATCAGAGGCATTTTGCAGGCACAAAGAGTTACAGCACTGATCGATGGTGGGGCCACCCACAATTTCATTGATGCAGCGCTTGTCACTAGGAGACACATACCTATAGAGGATTTTGAGGGGCTCATCGTGGTAGTAGCAAGATGGGTACAACATGACTTGCACTCAGAGGATCAAAGGATTGGATGTGACATTGGGAAACTATACGTTGACCGATGATTTCTATGTAATGGATTTGGCAGACACTAATGTGATATTAGGGGTCCAGTGGATGTACTCACTTGGAGATTTCACCATGAACTATCAAGTCATGAAGAAGGAGTTTAGGGACATAGGGGGTCAGCGAGTTATTCTATGAGGTATGTCGGAAGGAGTTCCGAGGATCGTGTCAAACAAATGCATGGAGGACATATTTAGACATGGTGACGTGGCCAGTGTTTGATCACCACGCAGAAGCCATCACCGGACAGCCAACACTATCATGTGGACATCCAGGTGTTGCTTGAGAAGCATGACAAAGTGTTCAGGCCGATAACAGCAAGGAGACCACCTGACAGGGGATTTGAGCATGGCATTGAGTTAGAGGAGGGGGAAAAGCCCGTGATCACTACACCATACAGGCATCCAAAGAAATTTAAGGACGAGATAGAGAAGGCCATGCAGGAGTTGTTGGAGATGGGGCACATCAGGCCTAGTTCTAGTCCCTTTGCTTCTTTAGTGGTACTGGCGAAGAAGAAGGATGGCACGATGAAGATGTGCATCGACTACAGAGCGTTGAACAAGAAGACAATCAAGAACCGGTACCCGACACCCAAGATCAATGAGTTGATAGATGAGTTGCATGGGGCAGTGTACTTCTTAGAAGATTGATCTTCGATCGGGGTACCATCAGATCCGGGTCAGAGAGGAGGACATCCACAAAATAACGTTCAAATGCCACTACAGGAACTATGAGTTTCTAGTCATGCCCTTTGGGTTGACTAACGCACTAACCACCTTCCAGTTTGTATGAACCATATCTTCAACAAGCAGTTGAGGAAGTTCTTATTGGTATTCTTTGATGATCTACTAATCTACAGCAAGACTTGGGAGGAGCATTTGAAGCATGTTGATGAGATTCTCAGCATCATGGAGGAGCAATCATTGTTTGCCAAGTAGGCAAAACACAAGTTTGGGATGACAGAGATTCTCTGTCTGGGACATGTGATTGGTGCTCAGGGCGTACAGGTGCACCAGGAGAAGATCCAGGCAATCTTAGATTGGCCCACAACCAGATCTATTACAGAGTTGTGGGGGTTCTTCATATTGTGCAGCTACTACAGGTGCTTTGTGAAAGGATTTTCACAACTCCGTGTGCCATTGACAGATCTTACCAAGAAGGGAGCATTTAGATGGTCAGAGGAGGCGCAAGGAGCATTTGAAAGGATGAAGAAGGTGATGAGTACTTGCCCAGTGTTAGCGCTTCGAGACTTCTCATAGCCATTTGTGTTGGAATGTGATGCATCCGGAGAGGGAATAGGAGCAGTGTTGATGCAGAATCGACATCCCATAGCTTTCAGGTGCAGGAAGTTGAGGGAGCGAGAGAGGCTCTACCCCATTTATGATAAGGACATGTTGGCCATCATGCATGCATTAGCCAAGTTTAGACAATACCTGGTGGGAGTACGGTTTGTGGTGAGGACCAATGTAATGTCCCTTTCCAAATGAGCTCTCCGAGAGATTGACAAAATAGCCTAAGTGATTCCCATAGGCTATAGTTAGTGGGGAAAAAGGGAATTAATTAATTATATAATGTCACAAGATGGAAAAGTAACTTTTTAAAAAGTGACATTGAATAATTAATAAAAAGGCGCCTAAGTGACTATTGAGATAATGAAAAGTCACTTAACTTAATAAAAGGGTAAAAATGGCGAAAAAGAGTCAACGAGAGAATTAAAAGGGACTGAAGGGCGCCCTTTCTCATTATTCACTTGCTATTTTCTAAAAATGAATTGAGAGAGCTCTTGTGGCTTTGGCTCTTTGGAGTGGAAATCCTAGAGAGACTGGAAGATTGGTTTCGGTGGTGAAACTATCCACCCTAGCTGGTCATTGATGGGAGATCAACCAGAACTTCTTGCGGCACTTCATTGTGGAGGATTTCGCCTTCTCATAGCTAAGATTTCTCGACAGTGGCTGAGTTCTTCTTTATTGGCGGTTGGATTACTTCATTGGGGGCTGAGTTTGTTCATTGGGAGGATGGGTTCCTCTTGTTGGGCGTAATACTTCCTTGTGGAGGTCGAGCTAAGTAGTGTAGAGGTCGTTTTCTATATTGGGGCCGAGTTTCCTCTACCAGGGCACCTTTTATTGCAACTGGGTGTATCTTTGGGGTGTCCGGCAGATTTATTTTCGAAGGGGATTAAGTTTTGCTGGTTGGAGGTCGAACTTTCTCAAAGAGGGCCGAGTTAACCTTTTTTGGGCAGCGATTCCCTTGTGTGGGGGTCGATTCATCTAACAGTGGGCCGAGAATCATCTTGTTGACCAAGTTTAGTGGGGTTGACCTGCGTTTTTGTTTGTTGGGCGCATTAGAGTTTTGTTGGGTCGAAATCAGTGGGTACAGAACCGAATTTTCCCCTATCTAGATCGAATTTGGGTGCAGCAGGGCCTTCACATTGTTGGGAATTAATTATTGAAGTTGTTGGGCGAATTCGGTGGCATTTACAGCCTTATTCATTCCATAAAATCTCAGAAGCAACCTTCAGCACATTCATATCAGGTTCCTCATTTTTGTTGTGTTATTTGTGGACATTTCTTAGTGTATTCCAATTATAATGAATGGTTAAATGTTGTAAATATATTGGAGTTTGTATTGGTGTTCCATCAGTGAGTCATAGTAAAGTTTGGAATTGCTTATAAACAGTTATAAAACATTGTATACAAATTGTTTGTGTAAATGACTAAACCGGAAACTAAGCAAGAAAAATATCAACAAAATTGGTCAGAATATTACAGTGGTATCAAAGCCTCACCTAAGGGGTTTATTTAATTCATGAGGCAAGGAGACAAGGGGTATATCACCTACAGAAGTAGGACACAGCGATGGGCAGTGAATATATTTAATGAAGAAGAGGGAGTTGAAGAAAACCAACCAGAGGCAGAACAAGAGGAAGATATGGGGATAGCAACGAGGACAGGGCTTTGCAAATCCTAGAGAGATTAGCCAATGGGCAGCAACAGTTAGCACAGCTCTTGACACAGTTGATTGCTAGCAACCAGGCAAACCAAAACCATGGGGGTAACAATGGTAATGGAGGCACTAATGGACACAATAGGGGAAACGATGGTGCAGGAGATTCCAATGGGAACAATGGAAACCATGCAGAGGGCAGCAACAATCATATTCCTGCACAGGTTGGCACTAGAACCACAGGTAGAATAATTCTCAGGTCTATTATGCCTCGATTCTTGGGGAACCAACAAGCAAGGAATCAAGGGTAGCAAGGTCAGGGTGAGACCTTTGATGATTATTGGAGGGAGTACCAGGCTATGGGCAAGGATTTCCAGGCGGCCATGTCACTACAAGACCACTGCAATATCAAGTATAGGAACATGCCAAGGGAGGTCAACAGGGGTCAACAAAACATTGATCTCATGAGGAAGACTGGGAAGCTCACCATTCCCTCCTTTGATGGTTCAAACAAATCCACAACTAGAGCATGGGTTCAGAAGTTGGACACCTACCTCCATCTTAACACCGTGTTGGAGGCAGAAGCGATTAAATTCGCTACCTTGCATTTGGACGAGGAGGCCCATGAGTGGTGGTACCATGGATTGCTCACTCTAGGACATGCCAACATCACCTCTTATCTGGACTTCACACATAATTTGATGGAGAGGTTCGACAGAAAGGATCTGGAGATACATTTCAGGGAGTTGGCACAGCTCAAACAGGTTGGGATACTAGAATCGAGATGCTTACATCACTGAGTTTCAGAGAATCGTAGTCACCATGACAGAGATATTTGAGCAGAGATTGGTGATTTTATTCATAGAGGGTTTATTTGAGCCATTGCATGGTTGGGTAAACGCTTCAAACCTAAGATGCTACAGGATGCTATTATCAGGATACGGGACATGGAAGATGTGGTCTCGAAGACACCAATGTCATATTGGGGGTCCAATGGCTTGTTTCCATAGGAAAACACTCAGTGCACTACCAAGCTATGGAGCTGGAGTTCAAAGTAGCAGATGGTAGGAAGGTAGTTTTGAGGGGCATGTCAAATGATGCTCCCAGGATTGTCTCAGCTAAACGGATGGAGGGTATTTTTAGACATGGGGATGTTGCTTATGCAACAAAGTGTCTGATCACTACTGAGAAACCTTCAGACAACATCCATCAGTATCATACAGACATACAGACATTGTTGAGCAGACACGATCGAGTTTTTGGGAAGATACCTCTAGGGAGACCACCCGACAGAGGATTTGAGCACGCTATTGAATTGGAAGAGGGAGCCAAACCTGTGATCACCACTCCCTATAGACATCCAAAGAAATTCAAGGACGAGATTGAAAAGGCCATTAAGGAGTTGTTGGAGACGGGGCATATCAGGCTGAGCTCTAGTCCATTTGCTTCTTCTGTAGTGTTGGTAAAGAAGGATGGCACAATGCGGATGTGCATTGACTACAGGGCATTGAATAAAAAGACAATCAAGAACAGGTACACTATACCCAAGATCGATGAGCTTTTGGATGAGCTGCACGAGGCAATATATTTTTCAAAGATTGATCTTCGATCAGGCTACCACCAGATCAGAGTAAGAGAGCAGGAGAATCCCAAAACTTCTTTTTGATGCCATTATGGCCATTATGAGTTTCTAGTCATGCCATTTGGGCTAACCAATGCACCAGCCACCTTTCAGTCCTGCATGAACCATATATTCAAGAAGCAGTTAAAGAAGCTTTTATTGGTACTCTTTGATGATCTTCTGATATATAATCAAACATGGGAGGAATACTTGGTGCATTTGGAGGAGATTCTGAGCATTATGGAGGAACGGTCATTGTATGCCAAAGAGTCAAAGAGTGAGTTTGGCATGACAGAGATCATATACTTGGGACACGTGGACAGTGCACAGGGAGTACAGGTGCATAGGGAGAAGATACAATCTATATTAGATTGGTCGCCACCCAAAATTCTCACACAACTGCATGGCTTCTTTGGGATTTGCAGCAACTACATGCGGTTTGTGAAGGGGTTTTCACAGTTGGCTGCACCACTCACAAGCCTCACAAAGAAAGGGGCGTTTAGGTGGACCGAGGAGGCTCAGAGGACATTCGAAAGGATGAAGGAAGTGATGAGCACTTGCCCAGTTTTAGCACTTCCTGACTTCTCTCAGCCCTTTGTGCTTGAGTGTGATGCATCAGGTGAGGGGATAGGAGCAGTTTTGATGCAATAAAAGCATCTGATAACATACGAGAGTAGAAAGCTCATAGAGACGGAGAGACTCTACTCCATCTACGACAAGGAAATGGTCGTCGTCATGCATGCCTTGGCAAAGTTTAAACAGTACTTGGTAGGTGGAAAATTTTTAGTTAAGACTGACCACAACAGCTTGAGGCACTTTTTTGGGCAAAAGAACTTGAATGAAAGGCAACAAAAATGGGTTATCAAACTGCAGGCATATGATTTCGACATTGAGTATCTAAAAGGGAAGAAAAATGCAGTTGTTGATGCTCTCTCTAGGAAACCGGAGATATGCTCACTTGAAGAGATTTCAGTTGATTGGAAATCCCATCTCTTGGTGGAGTATTCCAAGAACAAATTTGCTTGTGAGTTGATGGACCATAGTGTACAACATGTACAAAGTGGTGGATGACATCATCTACTACAAAGACTGTATATACTTTAGTCCCGAAATCTAAATTGAAGGAAAAGATCATGGAGGATATGCACGATGCACCATTGGCAGGGCATCCAAGATACTTTAAAACTTACAGGCAGATTAGGGAGAGGCTCACTTGGAAGGGCCTCAAAGATGATGTATTGAGGCATGTGAGAGAGTGTGTGACTTGTCAGCAAAACAAGTCAGAGCAAACCCATCCTGCAGGATTATTACAATTGTTGCCCATCCCAGAGCAAAAGTGGGAAAGCATATCTATGGACTTCATCACTGGTTTGTTGATGTTGTGGCAACTTCGAAAGTCATTCACCAATAAGAAACATTGAAGAAACCCTTGGAAGAAGTCCAGAATGAAAAGTCGGCTCTTGTATAAGAAGACAGATTAATTTATTGTAAATTAATATTATTTTGATGTAAAGTCGGCCCCACTATAGGCTCAGGTCGACCCAGGCAAAAGTCAACAGAAGATTATAAATAAGAGGCACCTAGGCCTCATTCCATAATTGCAACTTGTCCTTTCATCAAGGAAGTTCGCTACTGTAGCCAGGAAGCCGAAATTTCAGCAAGGAGGTGTTCTATACTTGGTTTTGAACCTTTGGGCTAGGATTTCTCTCTTCTAGTGGTGCACCACCTTGCTCATGTGATATGTGATAAGAGCACTCTCTTATGCTAGGGTTTCTTCTTGTATTGATGATAGCACACTATTATGCTAGGGTTTCTTCATTGTATTGACGTTGTCCTTGGTTGACGAATCTATATTGAAGAATTTCTACTGGGTTTTCTTCCCCAAGAGGGTTTCCCAGGATAAATCCTTGTGTATACTATGAATGTCTTTCTTTCAGTGATCCTCATGCATGCAAATTATTCTAATAATTAAAAGTTAAAGAATCATGAATACTCTTTATTGTTTAAGCAAAATCTCTACATGGTATCAGAGCCACCCTAAAAGAAGCCATTTTCACAGTCTAGAGGAAATCGTTGGGCAAGATAAGACCTCAGAAAGGCTCACCTAAGGAGGGCGCATCTTTTCCCCGAATCAGATCTATAAAATTGGAAAGTTGAAAAATTAGGGTTTCCTCATGAAACCCTAGGTCAAGGTGTTTGGGCATCTAAAGGCTAAAGTTGGAGCAGACTTTTGAAGAAAGGAGGTCGCCTTGGCATAGCGCACTCACTGGTAAGGTCAAAATTCAATTTTGCAAAATTTCATTTTTTCTCATATTTTTTCGAGATCCCGGGGCAAAATGACTTCCAGCACCAAGCTTGATAAGAAGCTTGAGGGTGCTAATAACTTACGAGCATGGAAATATAGAGTGATGCTCATTCTACAAGAAAATGATTTACAAGGCTTCATTGAAGAAGAAGTTGAAGAGCTAGAGGGAGATGAAGCTAAGGCAAAGCACAAAAAGAACCTAGTTAAAGCAAAGAGGATTATTGCAGATTCTATCAAGGATCACTTAATCCCTCATGTCTCATCATTGAAGACTCCAAAGTAGATGTTTGATGCTTTATCTCGACTATATGAAGGCAAGAATATCAACCAGAAGATGACATTGAGGACAAAGCTCAAGAATGTGAAGATGCAGATCTCAGAAACCACTAAATCCTACTTTACGAGGGTATCTCAAATCAAAGAACAGCTTGAAGCCATTGGAGACAGTTGAAGAAGTTGAGCTAGTAATGACTACATTGAATGGTCTCCCAAGGTCTTGGGAATCATTTATTCAGGGAATCTGTTCAAGAAGAAAGCTAACAAAGTTTAGCAGGCTATGGGAAGATTGCACTCAAGAAGAAGCTAGATTGGCAGCAAGAGAAGAAAAGTTGGGTGATGATGAAAATCAAGCACTAGCAGCACATACAAGAAAAGGAAAGAGGTTCATCCCCACAAGAAGTTTTAAAGGTCACAAAAGACTCAAAAAGGTTATTCAAGTTACAAATGCTATAGCCGCCAGAAGATGGGACACATTGCAAGAGATTGTCCTCACATAAAAGATCAGATCAGAAAAGGAAAGTATAAAAGACATCATGCTCATGCCGCAGAAGACGATGAACCTGCTCATAAAAGAACAAAAGAATATGATTCAAGTGAAGAATATGTTTTGATATCAACTCTTACAGGGTCAATCGCTCATGGATGTGACACATGGCTTGTTGATAGTGGTGCTTTTAAGCATATGACCGGTTATAAGGATTCTCTTTCAAATTTGGTTCAGAAGGATTCACCTCATAAGGTGAAGATCGGTGATGACTATCATTATCCCATTAAATGGGTAGGAGAAGCCTCCTACAGGTTGGATTCTAGAAAGCCTATGAAGATGAAAGATGTTTTGTATGTACCTGGTTTGAAGAAGAATCTCCTTTCTATCTCAGCATTGGATGAGAAAGGATTCAGAGTTTCCTTCGTTGATGGTGAAGTTCTTATGTGGCCAAGAGGAAAGTCTATTGATGATGCCATTGTGATTGGTGTTCAAGGAGGTCTATACAAACTAAAGGGACACTCAGATTCAGCATTAGTTCAAAACACAGTTAATCCGAGTGAGCTATGGCATAGAAGACTTCCTCACATAAATTACAAAGCATTACCGATCGTGAGAAAGATGGTGACAGGTTTACCAAAGATTCAAGTGAATCATGATGGTATATGCAAGGGATGTGCACAAGGCAAGAACGTGAAGAGTTCGTTTCCAAGCAGTGACAGCAAAGCCAAAGGAGTTTTGGACATTGTACACTCAGAGATGTGTGTGGACCGATGACAACCACTTCACTTAGCGGATGACTTCAAAGCATTCTGCGAAGAAGTTGGGATTAAGAGAGAGCTCACTAGTCCCTACAATCCTCGGTAGAATGGTGTGGCAGAAAGAAAGAACCAGACGATAATGGAAGCAGCCAAGACTATTGTATATGTGCAGAACAGAAGTCCTCACCATATACTTGGGAACAAGACACGAGAAGAAATGCTTACAGGAGAAAATCCAGAGGTCAGTCACCTGAGAATATTTGGTTATCCAATATATGTGCATGTTCCCAAGGATAAGAGATCGAAGTTGGATCCTTCAGGAAAGAAGGGTATATTTGTTGGATATAGTGAGACATCGAAGGCATATAGAGTCTACATCCCTGGTCAAAGGCAAATTGAGACTAGCAGAGATGTTACCTTCGATGAGGATGCAGCCTTCAGTAGATTGAGGAAGAATCATACAACTGAGGTCCATGATGAGGAGCCTGAAGCCCCTAGGATTGCAGATACAGATACAGGTAATGACGTTGTACCAAAAGAGTATGTTCCAGAAGATCATGATATGGCAGAACCACAAAGACCTGCAGATCCACCTCGAGACATGACTACAAATAAGAGAAGACCAGCTTGGGCTCGAGAGATTCTTTAGGATGCAGAGAAGTATGGTGCTCCAGATGGATCTTTCAGATAAAGTAAGAAACTGCGACCATATTCTAGTTACATGGCATTGTTAAGTGATATCATTGATGAAGAGCCTACCTGTTATGAAGAGGTTGCAAAGAATAAAGTATGGAAGGATGCCATGATTGAGGAGTACCAATCCATTATGAAGAATGATATTTGCAATGTGGTCCCGAGACCAAAAGAGAAGTCAGTGGTGAGTTCCAAATGGATCTACAAGACAAAGCATTCAGCAAATGGCAATGTCGAGAAGTATAAGGCAAGATTTGTGGGTCGTGGTTTCTCCCAGAAAGAAGGAATAGATTACGAGGAGATATTTTCCCCTGTGGTGAGATACACTTCAATTAGAGCTATACTTGCGATAGCTACAGTAATGAAATGGAAGGTACATCAGATGGACGTGAAGACAGCTTTTCTAAATGGTGTAGTAGAAGAGGAAGTGTACGTGGAGCAGCCACAGGGTTTCGAGACACATGACAGGAAGACACTATTGTGCAAGTTGAAGAAAGCCTAGTAAGGATTGAAGCAAGCACCCAGGGCATGGTACGATAGAATTGATAGTTTTCTGATTAGCTTGGGCTTTACCAAGAGTAAAGTAGATTCCAACCTTTACTACAAGGTTTTGGATGGTGGACCAGTGATATTGTTGTTATATGTGGATGACCTGTTTCTAACAAGGGACGAGAAGCTCATCACTGAGTGTACGAGGAAGCTTGTTGCAGAATTCAAGATGAAAGACCTAAGTATGATGCACTATTTATTAGGTCTAGAGGTATAGCAGAAACCGAACGAGATTTTCCTTAACCAAGGAAAATATGTTGTAGGAATCCTGAAGAGATTCGGAATGATGGATTGTAAAGCCATGTCTACACCAACGGTGATGAACCTGAAGTTAATGAGTGATACATCTTCAAAGACGATGGATGCCACCATGTATAGACAGATGATTGGTTCATTGATGTACTTGACAAACATAAGGCCAGATATATGCTTTACGGTGAACACATTGAGTCAATATATGGTTGAACCTAGAAGTGTTCACTTGATTGAGGGAAAACACATATTGAGGTACCTGAAAGGTACAGTTGACTATGGACTCAGATATGTTTTGGATCGTGAGATAAGACTTCAAGGCTATGCTGATCCAGATTGGGCCGGTAGTGTCGCAGATCGGAAGAGTACATCAAGATGTTTCTTTACTTTGGGATCAGCTATGATCTTGTGGCTCAGCAGGAAACAGACTAGTGTGGCACTTAGTACAGCCAAGGCAGAATATATAGCAGCATGTTCAGCTAGTAGTGAAGTTGTGTGGCTTCAGAGGTTGCTTGCAGGGTTGTTTCATCTCGAGTTGGAGGTGACTTGTATCTTTTGTGAAAACCAAAGTTGCATAAAGTTATTAGAGAACCCCGTGTTTCATGACAATTCAAAACATATCGAGATTAAGTACCATTATATCCGAGACATGGTGCAAAAGGGAGTTGTGAAGCTCCAGTATATTGCCACAGACAAGCAGATAGTCGATGTGTTGACCAAGCCTCTTTCAAAGATAAAGTTTGAATATTTCAGGGACAAACTTGGT
The DNA here is from genome assembly GCA_009831015.1 of Picea engelmannii. Lineage (NCBI taxonomy): Eukaryota > Viridiplantae > Streptophyta > Pinopsida > Pinales > Pinaceae > Picea > Picea engelmannii. The sequence continues at coordinate 147,241 of ML801102.1, read as the reverse complement.
GTGGTCCAGAAAGACTACCCTCCTAAGAGGGAGTGATGAGTTACAGATGTGATTCTAGGGGCGTTAGCATGCAGAGTGTGGCAGCAGTGGGTAGTCATTCATGGGCACATTACCGACTGTGGCACAAGTCGGCCTGATCTCGCACAGAGTCAGAATGCCCAGCCTTCGGGGTTGGAAGATGCCCAACTTTCAAGATGGAGGGCCAACCTGTGTGGTTGGAGGATTCCTAGCCTTGGGCTAGATGGCTAGTGTGTGCACACTAGATCGCCTAATCCTTGTGGTTAGATGAACAATCATTATGGGTTGGATGCTTGGTGTGGCAACCAAAAGGGCTAGCTTTAGGGCTAGTTGTCCAATTATGTCTGAGCTAGATAGTTGCCTAGCTTTGTGTGAGCTAGATGCCTAGTTCTATGTGAGTTAGATGAAGTCTCGTTATGACAAAATTTCTGAAAGGACGTCGAGACCCAAAAGGTCTGAAAGGACGATAAGGTTGTGCCCACTAGAGAGAGGCTACATATGATGATGAGACCCCGGATGCATGACATGGTTACAGAACTTCTAGTGATGTATAGATTCGCGGAAAGTCAACAAGTAAATGGTCAAGAGTACAGACATGCAAAAGCAGTATTGAAGATCATGCCAGAAGAATACCGAGAACAAGTACAAGACATGCTTGGAGAATGTCTTCCTCGTTGAGAGGGAGTGTTGATGTTTTGGAAACTTCAGAAGTCATTCACCAATAAGAAACATTGAAGAAACCCTGGAAACCCTTGGAAGAAGTCCAAAATGAAAAGTTGGCTCTTGTATACGAAGACAGATTAATTTATTGTAAATTAATATTATTATGATGTAAAGTCGGCCCCACTATAGGCTCAGGTCGACCTAGGCAAAATTCAACAGAAGATTATAAATAAGAGGTGCTTAGGCCTCATTCCATAATTACAACTCATCCTCTCATCAAGGAAGTTCGCTATTGCAGCCAGGAAGCCGAAATTTCAGCAAGGAGATGTTCTATACTTGATTTTGAGCCTTTGGGCTAGGATTTCTCTCTCTTCTAGTGGTGCGCCACCTTGCTCATGTGATATGTGATAAGAGTACTCTCTTGTGCTATGGTTTCTTCTTGTATTGATGACAACACACTATTATGCTAGGGTTTCTTCATTGTATTGACATTGTACTTGGTTGATGAATCTATAATGAAGAAGTTCTACTGGGTTTTCTTCCCCAAGACAGTTTCCTTGGATAAATCCTTGTGTATACTGTGAATGTATTTCTTTGAGTGATCCGCATGCATGCAGATTATTCTAATAATTAAAAGTTAAAGAATTTTCAATACTCTTAACTGTTTAAGCAAAATCTCTACATGGTTTACTGAGGGTACAGGGAAAAGACTGCATATATGTGGTGGTCGATAGGTTGACCAAATTTGCACATTTCTTTGCCATATCCTCTTAATACAAGGCATCACAGGTAGCAGAGTTGTTCTTCAGAGTGGTATTTAGACTCCATGGGTTGCCTAGGTATATTGTCAGTGACAAGGACAACAGGTTCCTTAGTGCATTTTGACAGGAACTATTCAAGTTGACTGGCACAGAGTTGACTCCCAGCACTAGTTACCACCCTTAGACAAATGGACAAACAAAGATTGTGAACAAGTGGCTAGAAGGGTATTTAAGTAATTACATGTTCGGGCAGCAGAAGGCATGGGTGAAGTGGTTCCATTTGGGGGACCATTGTTATAACACCATTTATCACATGTCCATCGGTATGACACCATTCCGAGCATTATATGGCTATGATGCTCCTTTTGTTGACTTGGCATTTGGGGATAACAGGGCTCCCAAAGCCAAGGATTGGATCCAGGAGAGCCAGGGCATACTTAAAGCTCTCAAGGACAATCTACAGATGGCCCAGAACCAGCAGAAGATCTATGCAGACAGGCACAGGTTCGAGCGCACCGTCGAAGTGGGAGACTTGGTATTCTTGAGCTACAACCATACAAGTAGTCTTCACTGAAGAAAAGTGGTGCAGAAAATATTAAGCCACGTTTTTATGTCCCCTATAGGGTGATTCAGAGGATTGGTGAGGTGGCTTATGAACTAGAGTTGTCGAAGGGAAGTAAAATACACAATGTGTTTCATGTTTCGGGCCTCAAAAAGGCATTGGAACATGTCACTACTTCGCTAGAGTTACCTCCATTGGGTAAGGAGGGACAGCTAGTATTGGTTCTTGAGGAGGTATTGGAGGTCTGGGAGAGAAAATTGCGAAACAGGGTGATCCGAGAGTACCTCATCAGATGGAGAGACTTGCCAGCAGAGGATGCCACATGGGAAAGTGACCAGATCTTGCATCATCCAAATTTGCAGTTGCTTGAGGACAAGCAATCTCGGGAAGGGAGGACTGTAATGTCCCTTTCCAAATGACCTCTCTAGGAGATCGACGGAATAGCCTAAGTGATTCTCGTAGGCTATAGTCAATGGGGGGAAAGGGAATTAATTAATTATTTATTGTCACAGGGCGAAAGTAACTTTTTAAAAAGTGGCAGTGAGCAATTAATAAAAAGGCGCCTAAGTGACTATTGAGATAATGAAAAGTCACTTAACTTATTAAAAGGGTAAAAATGGCGAAAAAGAGTCAACCAGAGAATAAAAAGGGAATGAGGGGCACCCTCTCTCATTATTCACTCGCTATTTTCTAAAAACAAATTGAGAGAGCTCTTGTGGCTTTGGCTCTTTGGGATGGAAAACCTAGAGAGATTAGAAGATTTGCTTCGATGTTGAAACTATCCACCCTAGCTGGTCATTGAGGGGACATCAACCAGATCTTGCGGCACTTCATTGTGGAAAAGTTCACCTTCTCATAGCTGAGATTTCTTGACAATGGCTGAGTTTTTTTCTTGCAGTTGAGTTCTTCTTTATTGGCGGCTGGATTACTTCATTGCGGGTTGAGTTTGTTCATTAGGAGGACGAATTCCTCTTGTTGGGCATAATACTTCCTTGTGGGGGTCGAACTAAGTAGTGCAGAGGTCGTTTTCTATATTGGGGTCAAGTTTCCTCTACCAGGGCGCCTTTTATTGCAGTTGGGCACATCTTTGGGGTGTGAGGCAGATTTATTTTGGAAGGGGATTATGTTTTGTTGGTTGGAGGTCGAACTTTCTCAAAGAGGGCCGAGTTAACCTTTCTTGGGCAGCGATTCCCTTGTGTGGGGGTCGATTTATCTAACAGTGGGCCAAGAATCATCTTGTTGACCAAGTTTAGTGGGGTTGGCCTGCGTGTTTTCTTGCTGGGCACATTAGAGTTTTGTTGGGTCGAAATCAGTGGGTACATGACCGAATTGTCCCCTATCTAGATCGAATTTGGGTGCAGCAGAGCCTTCGCATTGTTGGGAATTAATTATTGAAGCTGTTGGGCGAATTCTGTGGCATTTACAGCCTTATTCATTTCAAAAAATCTCAGAAGCAACCTTCAGCAATTTCATATCAGGTTCCTCATTTTTGTTGTGTGTTATTTGTGGACATTTCTTAGTGTACTTCAGTTATAAGGAATGGTTAAATGCTGCAAATATATTGGAGTTTGTATTGGTGTTCCATTAGTGAGTCATAGTAAAGTTTGAAATTGCCTATAAACTGTTATAAAACATTGTATACAAACTGTTTGTGTAAATGACTAAACCGCAAATTAAGCAAGAAAAATATCAAGAAAATTAGCCGGATTACAGCCAACCACAACAGCCTGAGGTATTTCTTGGAGCAGAGAAACTTGAGCGAGAGGCAGCAGAAATGGGTAAGTAAGGTGCAGGCGTATGACTTTGACATTGAGTATGTCAACGGCAAGAAGAATGTAGTTGTTTGACGCCCTTTCCAGAAGACCTGGAACCTTTTCCATGACAGAGTTCTCATTCCACTGGAAGTCCATTCTCTTGGTAGAGTACTCCAAGAATACATTCGCTTGTGAACTTATGGAGGGCATCATTCAGGATGACAGGTACAGAGTAGTGGATGACATCATCTACTACAAGGATAGGATCTACCTTGTCCCTGATTCCACACTCAAGGATAAGATCCTGAGCGCAGTACATGACGCACCATTGGCAAGGCACCTAGGATATCTAAAGACTTACAGGCAGGTAAGAGAGAGATTCTCTTGGAAGGGTCTCAAGGAGGATGTACTACAGTATGTGAGGGAGTGCATGACTTGTCAGCAAAACAAGTCGGAGCTTACACATCCTACAGGTTTGCTTCAGTCGTTACCTATTCTAGACCATAAGTGGGAGAGCATCTCCATGGACTTAATCACACGGTTGTCGAAGGTACAGGGCAAGGACTGTATCTATTTGGTGGTGGACAGGTTGACCAAGTTTGCGCACTTCTTTTCCATTCCTTTAGAGTATAGCGCGTTGCATGTGGCAGACATATTCTTCAGGGAGGTGTTATGACTACATGGTCTTTCGAGATACATAGTCAGTGATCGAGACAACATGTTTCTCAGTGCATTCTGACAGGAGTTGTTCAGGATTTCAGGGACAAAGTTGACACCTAGTACCAGCTATCACCCTCAGACGAATGGACAAACAGAGATAGTGAACAAGTGGATTGAGGGGTACCTGCGGAACTATGTGTCGGGACAACAGAGCGCTTGGATAAAGTGGTTGCATCTTCGGATGTGAAGAAATTGAGGTCCTATGAGACTTCTAACTAAGGTTTGTCTTTGACCTTGAGATTGGCTCTAAGTTTCAATCTCCAAAACTGTCCTTTGTTGTTTTTAGGACAGCAAACAGTTCAGTAACTTTCTGCCCATAGTTTTTGTGGTTAAGTGTTCTTTGAAGTGTCCTTGCAAGTGTTTTCGTAACCCAATGTTAGCACATGCAATTTAACTCAAAACAAGTAACACTCCTCTACTCTTTACAACACAAATAAGCTGATCTACACTCTAAGCATGCATGAAAATAGGACACAAGTATTTTTGGTCAACATGACCCTGGATAAAACCCCCCCGGGGAAAACCAATTTGGAATGGAAGTATATATAAGTGGTGTCTAAAGCATGAGATACAACAAGAAATACAATATGATGGAACGTGTATACAAAGCAAGCTCCTCTCGAGACTTGCCAAAGGAACAAGAAAGAAATGCGCCCAAGACTAGTGCGCCTCTTCCCCTTGTTGCCAAATCCACTGAAGTGATGCGCCCTTGACCCTGGATGATCTGAAGAAGAATCCCTTGCACAAAAATGTGCTCTTGTGTGCTACCTCTCCACTGAGACAAACAGATCTGCAATCCTCCAAGTGTAGCTCCTCCCTACTAGGTGTGTGCCCTCCTCCTATATTGCGCCCTCCTCCAAGCAAGTGTGATCACCACTAAATAATAGGGTCCCAAGCTCCCATAGCTCCTCCATGAATAGAAGCGCCCAAGCTGCCCTCTTCCAATGTCTCCAACCCCATCCTCATGCTCACTCTCAAACTCTCCAAGTGAACAAATGAATGAATGAGCCTCCAAGGCACCTATGTGCCCCTCTTAAACCTCCATAAGGATACCTAAGAAATGGATGGCTAGGATCTCCCCGTGCCATCTTTAATCAAAGGTTGAGATCATCCCACAATAATCTCACTCACAAACCCACTTTGGGTTAAGTTACCTAAGTTCACTTTATGTCTATTAATTCACCCACTTTGTGAATTAATTGTCACTTTTGGCTAAAAGGGACTAATTTCACTTTTGACTTAAAACTCCTAAGTCAAAGTGAAATTAGACATAAAGTACAGGTTACAAAGGTACCAACATCTCCTTCTTGTGGTTAGAGGCTCAAAACCATAAGGGAACCACTTCCCGAGGTACGGCTTCATCTTTTGCAAGATTGTGGGGGTTTGAGGAGGGCGCGATTCATCTTTAGCAGGCCATGAGGGTTTGTGGGAGTTTGTTGGCCCTTGGAGACTCGTTGGGGGTATTTTGAGGGGGTCGAACGCCCTCTCTACAGAACCGTGAGGGTTGGAGGAAGGCCATGGGCCCTATCCTTGGCATTGGAGGCTTGATCTTCTTTGGAGGAGGTCGATATGATCTTAGGAGGTAGCATGAGGCTTAGTGAGGCCTTTGGAGTTGGACAGCATCATCTTGGAGAAGGTTTTCTGCAGTGTGGAGGAGAACGCATCATCTATTGAGGAGACCGTGGCATTAGTCCAAGTTTTGGTTTGCATATTGTGTGTTTTTATTGATGTATTGCATCTGCCATAGCAGCCATTAGAGATTTGTATTGTTGTGATCCAGGTTTCATTCATAATAAAGATGCCCGTGTTGTCTCTTCTATTCCATATGTACTTGGATTGCATGCAATGTGTTTGACCAAAGTCTATTAGTGAAATGTATGCAAACTATTTGTAGAAAGTTGTCAACCAGTTTATGGCATAAAGAACATGTGTAATGCAAATTGTTTGACAAAAGCACACAACCAAAAACACCTAATTATACAGCATAACACTAATATCCTAGCCCAGCGCACTTGGGATATTACACCATTCTAAGTGAAGAATGGTTAACACAATAGTGGCAAAGGTAGCGATATATTATTCTTTTGATGATACTTGATCAATTTCTAGATACAGAAATGATCAAAGGATTTCAGACTTTTCAAAATGGCTCTTGAAAAAATAAACTGTCATTAAAAGATTCAGAGGGTCAAACCTTGAATCCATATGAGCTGTTATACACAGACACTGTAATTGATCTCTGAACTTGTCTATTTATTCAAAATTCCCCCTTTTCCACTTGAAGGTGTGCATAAGTAATCTTGTTTACAAGGACTGGCATACATACATGTCTTGTTTACAGAAAGCCCTAAGCTATAGAATGCATGCTGATTGATAGAATGTTAGATATTAAAGAAAACTGAAAATTCCATACCTCTTTCACTTCTCTGTAATGGACAAGGACAATGTGCTCATATTGCCTGCATCAAGTGTCAAAATAGACAAACTAAATATCACCATAACCCATGTCCCAATATAACGCTATACAATTAAAACAAAGTATATAACGTGGCCTGTTAATATTTTAGTTTGCCAAAGAAATGATCTGGTTTAAAAGGAAAGTCAATAATACAAGCTGTCAACATAAGAAAAATTAATATCTTCAAAGTACACTGCAAAAAAATGAAGATCTGCAGGTGCTTAGTACAAGCTTCCATGCTGAGAAAATATACCGAGATAGGATAAGATCATTTTATAATGTCCACATGGGACCAAAAGAATATGTCAATGGAGCTAGAAAACAGCAAGTAACAAACAAAATGTGGGAGTGCAAACACAATTCCTGAAAGTTACAAGCTACAGAGATACAAGGGAAAATGAAAGAAAAGAGAGTAAGAAAGGGTGACCCAAAAAGGTAAACCCATAGAACAAGGCTGCTGGGAGAGGGGAGCAGGAGCAGGAAGCACAATTTTCAAAATCTTCCAGGAACAGAACACCCCAGAAGCGGTTTTTATATAATATATATTTAATATACTTGGATACATATATATTCAAAAAAATGCAGAAAGTCGAATTAGGTGCAGAAAACATGAAAACAATGAACATAGATTTAACTACTGGATTAATGATGATCATTAAAGTATCAACCATTTAGTACACATACAACATCAATCATCTAGCAGTTATAACATTGCCATCAAATGATCGACCATAACATCAACTTTCAAGTTTCAAAACATAACATTTGTCATCAACATACTGTAAGTTGTAACAAATAACATCAACCATGAAATGAAACTGAGCATCATACTCATTACCAAAGAGTTGTAATATCCAGTCAACAGTTCAAACTTCAAAGGTAGGTTCAAACTTCAAACTTCAAAGTTCAAACTTAAACTACCATATCATGTTTGACAAAATAAGCCATGATTGTGAACACTGAATTTACCCTTGGTGAATTCAAGTGTTACCTTCGTTATTGTTCATGAGCACATTTGGGATCAGGTTGGACTTCTCCTTAGTCCATCTTGATTGTTCGGCATCAACGATTCAAGGACACATTCTCAGTGGGTTCTATGGCCATGATCCTTTACACCAGAGTTGTTAGATTTCAGTTTCCATGGTTTCGGTTACATTACAGAATTTGAGCTTCAGAGATCAGTGTTTGCAGGGAGTTTAGTACAGGATTGTGCTATTTTTAGCAGGTTTTCAATGGTTCTGTCCATGTTTGGTCATGGTGGTCAACTTCAGTTTTCTCAATTCCCATATTTGTGGAGGTCACTGCTATTTTAAGCAGGTGACATGTGGCAGAAAAGCATGGTGACATGTGGCATCTTTTTGATGGTTTCGTGGACTTCTCTTCAGTTCAGTGAAGTTCTGTTTGTTGAATTCCTGAGAACTTTTAAGTCTGCTGAATCTTGGATAGGATGTGAAATTCTATTTTCTTTATATGAGGTTTGATGAGGTTGGAATCCATATCAAACATCCCAAGGCAATTAAAGATAATATAAAAAAATTTAACTAAAAAGGTAGAAAGGGAACTATAAAGCAAATGCAACTTTAAGGGAATATACAGAAAATGGAAAGGGTAGAAAGGGAACTATAAAGCAAATGCAACTTTAAGGGAATATACAGAAAATGGAAAGGGTAGAAAGGGAAATATAAAGAAAATGGAAACTTTAAGGGAAACATTAAGAAAATGGAAACTTTTACTATAATAATTTTATATTATTATTCTAGGAGTGCCCTCGGAGCACCTCAAAAACCCCAAAAGCATGCTCCCGGGAGGGAGTGATCCGGAAGCATGCTCCGAAGGCCACTTCTGGAAAGCTCCCTCTCAAAGCACACTTTAGGAGCAAGGGGGGGGCTAAGTTATGGGGAGAGTACGAGTGCATCCCCTAATAAGGTCCTCTAGGGATTCTGGAGTGCTTGGCTGTATATACACAAAAATAAACCTAGACATAGACACAAATACTATAATAGTAGAAATATAAAAACATAATAAAAATAAACAAATTTAATAATAAATATATAAATAAATATTTTATTAAAAAAGATGTACCTTTTCAATGAAAAGGCACAAGGCCCTATTCAATCATATTTATATACGAGGCCACCAATTGTAAATCACCATTCATTTTATATCTTATTCAAATCAATGTTATCTGAACCGAACCAGTGACCAAACCGGTCAACCCCAAAATGTGAATCGGACCGAAATCAGAAAAAAACCAGACCAAAAAAAACGGTCGACCAAAAAATACACAAAATATTCAAATTTGAAAAAAAACATATATATTCATGTGCATCCATATGAATCCAAACCATTTATACACAAATATGAAAAGTTTATCATTTATATAACAAGTAAGAGTGCATATAACCGAAATAGTACCGAGTGCAATGCATCTCTGTACCAAAATACATCAACAAAGAAGCTCTAAATGGCCTCTAGAGTCCAAAAATAAGCATAGTACTAATGAGTAACTACAATGACATGGTACTAAGTAGAATCATCAAAATCCTCATCCTCCTCCTCCTCAGAATGACTAGACTCTATAGTGGGATTCTAGCTTGATTCCCCTAGCCCTGAAGGTAGTGGTATTGGTACCTCTTGTTGTGGAAGTGGGTCCAAGTCCATCCAAGAAAGGTCTTCATTGTCAAATGTTGGTGCTTCAGTCTCCACAACCCACTCTGATGAGGGATCAAAGTCATCAAAGACTATGTTGCTTGATTCGGGGTTTTGGTTCAGTAACTGGCTGCACCTCAACCTAAGGTTGTATTGAACATAAACCATATCACTCAATCGTTTTTACTCCAAGCAATTCCGCTTCTTGGTGTGTATACGCACAACAACACTCCAATTGCGTTCACACCCAGAAGAACTGCATGTCTGGCTCAATATCCAAACTACAAGTTTTTGCAGATCAGGGCACTGGCCACCAAACGGATGCCAGCAATAGGCTACAATAAGAGTTGAAGGCAAAGTTGCTTTAACAAATGACCTTGAAACTTTGACTTGACTTTTGCAAGGAATAATATAATTTGAAAACTTTGAACTTTCTTACCCAGTGGATCCTTTGTTCTGCTTCGTATAGCCATATACATGCCAAAGGTACCAATACTCTCATTGAAATGCAAGAGCTTGCTATGTATCTCATCTTGTATTGTGGGATCAGGGACCATGCACTCAATGGATTTGTACGATCTCTCTTTTACCTCCCTATCTACTTCAAAATCTTTTCTATAATGGTAATTTCAAAGTTCAAAAGACAAAAAATATTCATCAATTGAATTTGAATCATTGGCTAAGCTTTTGTAATGAATAACAGAACTTAGAAACTTTGAAATTACATACCTTGGGTTTAAGTAATAGCTAGTTGCATGTAAAGGTATATGGAGTTGTTTGTTCCATCTTTCATCAATGATTCTCCATAGAGGAAGATACTTATGTCTTTTATCCCCATATGTTGAGTTTATTGCCTCTTTGGCCTGATCCATGGCCTTATAAACAAAACCCATGGCAGGTTTATCACCACCCACCATTCACAACACTTTCACAAGAGGCTCAATGAATAGCACTATCTCTTCTTCCTTTTTCTAAAAAAAATATTCAAACACTTTGTCGACCACCTCTTTCCCTTCATCCTTTTTTCTCCACTGAGATGCAATCCATTCATCACAAGAAAAGAAAACATCTTTCGCAAGTTGGCATTTTGTTGAACGATGGATTGCAAAGAAAGAAAGTTTGTTGCAAGTCATGTAATAGTTGATTGAACAAGCTCTCTACCCCTAGTGTTTTTCCTAATAAGGTTCAAAACCCATGTGTCGTTGTAAATTTACCAGGTTATAAATTTTTCTTGCTCCGTGCACTTCTTCACCCACTCAATTTTTCCAATATCCTCAAGAATGAGGTCCAAACAATGGGTTGCACATGGAGTCCACCAAATGGTGGGGTATTTTTCCTCCAACGTCCTTCCCGTTACAATATAGTTGGAGGCATCGTATGTGACCACCTGTACAACATTCTTGACCCCCACCTCCACAACTACTTCCATCCAAAAGATGAAACAATAATTCAACATCCTTCACCTCATCAGATGCATCCACAAATTTAAGAAACACGGTTGATTTTGGGCAAGAAATTAAAAATTGAGAATGGTGCGGGATCTTCCATCAGTCCATCCATCATAGATGATTGTGCACCCTGTTTTAGTCCATGACTACTTGAACACTATGAGGTCTTCATCTATTCTTTGGACCACATTTTGTAAAAGTGGCCCCCTGATATCATGAAAACTAAGGCCTTTGAAGGCTGGACCCACGTTTCCAAAAGTGCCCCCCCCCTCCCGCTCTGAAGCTCGCTCCGAGCTGGAACACCCAAGGAGCCACCCTTGGAGCGCGCTCCAAAAATCCTGGAGCACACCTTGGCCTGCTCACGGTCGCTCCCTGCCAATCTGGGAGCATCGCGCTCCAGAATTTTTTTGAGCGCACTCCAAGGACACCCTGGCCACACTTCAACGAAAGACCCAGACGCTCCCACACATAACCAAAAAAAAACATCTTTTTTATAAGAAAATTTTAGAATTTATGAAAGGGGTGGGTTCTACCCTAGGCTTAGGGTTTAGGGGAAAGAAAGGAGGAGAATAAAGGAGTTATTCCCCCTCCATTCTCCTCCTTCTTTCATCTATGTTTTCTTGAGCTTGGAGAGAAAGAGAGAGCAAAGGAGAGCTTGGAGAGTGCAGATTTGTGAGAGCTTGGAGGAGAGAGCAAAGGAGAGCTTAGAAGAGTTAGCAAAGAGGAGCTTGGAGGAGAGAACAAAGGAAACCATCTATCTCAAGTTTCATCTTTCAAGTTTCAATAGCCAAAGAGGTAAGCCCAAACCCCAACTCCCTCATTTCCTTGGGTTAACTTTGTTAAATGTTTATGGTTTTTTTCTCCTCTCCTACTCTTTCCCATTCCTTCTTCTCCCTCATTGCATTGCACGTTGTTCATCTAAAACTTGAAGAAAATAGACTTCTTTTGGTTTATCATTCATTTTTTGGTTTTCATTGTCTTGGTGGGGAATAGGCATTGGAGGGAAGAAGAGGATAGTGGTCATTCTCATGATAAGCCACAATATGAAGATTGTGAAGGGTTTGAAGAAGATGAAGAGGGTGAAGAAGGCAATGAAGGTGGCAAATATTCATCAACATCCTTGTGGAAATCTGTAACAAAAGTTGAGAAGGGGAGAGGTTGTGGAACCACTAAATTTTTTTGTCCTCATGATTGTCATGACGGAAAACCTTTTACCGATTCATATACCCGTGTGAGGAGGCATCTTTGTGGTATAATGGATAGTGATGACAGGAAGGGGACCATTGGGATCACAATTCTCCCTAAGATGTCCAAGGAAGAGAGACAAAAATACATAAAGTTAGAGGAAGTTGCACAAAGAAAGCATGGTAAAAAACAAAAGCTTCACTCTGATGCCTCATCTAAATTTGGTGGCAACACATCTCCATCTCATGGTTCTGGAACCTCTAGATCTAGAAGAACACGAGCAGATTTCCTTAATATTGGAGGTAGGGATGAGCTGGATGCAAAAGTGGTCCAGTTTCTCTATGCTTGTGGTATCCCATTCAATGTGCTTCACTCCCCCTATTGGCATGATCTTGCCAAGGGAATCAACAAAGCCCCCAAAGGATACAAAAGCCCCTCCTATGAGAAATCTAGAACTGTGTTACTTGACAGTGAAAGAGCAAAATTCAAAAAGCTCTAACACGGTTTACAAATGATTGGGGGGGCTTTAAGGTATCCATTGTATCGGAGGGTTGGACAAATGTTAGAAACCAACATTTGATCCATGTTCTTGGTGTTTCTGCTACCGGTGTAGTGTTTCTTGCAGCACATGACTCCTCTTCAATCATTGCATCTTCTCAAAACATTTCATATCTCCGCTTGCAAACAATTAATGATGTTGGTGCTTATAATGTGATTCAAGTAATCACTGATAATGCAGCAAATTGTAAGCAAGCGGGTGAAATCATTGAGCAACTCTATCCACACATCTTTTGGTTTGGGTGTTTGGTGCACACCTTGAACCTTTTGATGCATGATATTGTCAAGCATCGAGAATGTGGATGGGTTAATGACTTGTACAAAAGAGGGAAGAAACTCATCAAATTTGTCACATGTCATACAAGGGTCAATTACTTTTATGGCACGTACTCTAGGTTGTAGCTTCTTAAGATTGCAATTTCTAGATTTGGTAACTATTACCTCACCTTTAGGCGCCTATTGAAGGTGAGACAAACTTTGGGTGCTATGGTGATGAGTGATGCATGGGATGAAATGAGCATTGATAGAGAAGGTGCTAATGCAATGAAGGAGACAGTTCTTGACAGTTAGTTTTGGTCACAGGTTCAGTATGTTTTGCAATTCACCAAGCCAATTTATAACATGATGAGGTTTGCAAATTCAAATCAACCAATCATTGGGGAGGTGTATGAGCAAATGGATAGCATGATGAGGAAGATTACAGACATTGTTGTGCCTAGAGATGTCAACCTGTATAATCATATTTGTGTAGAGGTGGAAAAACAGTGGGAAATGTTAAATATTCCACTACATGCCTTAGCATATGTGCTAACACCTAAATATTATCATGTATCATGGCTTTCATCACTAGCACCTGGTGGTGGGTCCAAGAAAAAACCACACCAACATCCAGAAGTTCAAGCTGGTTATATGAAAGCAATAGGAAAATTGGTCTCGGACGAGGAGTGTGACACCATACAGAGACAATTGAGCCAGTACATCCTTAGCCATGGTGCCTTTGGGACGAACCTTGCAATTAGAGATCGAGGGAATTTGAATTCTCTCGAGTGGTGGAACATGCATGGCGGTGCTACCCCGCAACTTCAACATTTGGCAACATGGGTGCTTTCACAAGTGGTGAACACTTTTCTTCCGCAAAGAGATGTTGGAGCACCTACAGTTTTGGACCTTTCGGTCTTCATACTTCAGTGCAGATGGCTTATTTTTTAAACATAACTATTTGGTCATGATTCATGTTATTGTTAATAGTTGTTGGATTATGGATAACGGATTTCATTGCATAAGTTAATGGTCTACTTTCTATTATATGGCTTAAGAATTTGTATGTTGGTTTGTAAGTTTGTAATTGCTAGAATCCAAATGGTTGATGCTCGAATGATTAATCATTGATGTACTATATTAATGTACTACTACGCTCCCGCTCCCAAGATTTTTGGAAAATAACGCTCTCGATGCTCCCACTTCCTAAAACGCTCCCTCTTCGCTCCACGCTCTGGCAACATAGGCCCAGACCAGATGAAGCTATAGCATCAATCATAGGTTGATAATATGCAAAATTAATAGCATTGAAAGCTATGTTTGCATCTAAGTTGCAAGAAACGCACTACTCCCCTTATTTCGACGTCGGAAACGATCTGAAACCCCGAAACGGGTACAGTACGACTGAGAAATGTCGTCGGTCGTACCGTATGACGTATGACGTTTCTCGATTTGGAAAAGTCGTACGGTATGGTCGGCGGCGTTTCCCAACCATACCAACCCGTACGGACGGCGTTTCAACCATTATAAGGCAACTTAGAGGCCAAAAACAAAAAAATAGGGGGTCGTGGGAGTTAATATGGACATGGTTTTCCTTCTATGGGAGTTAATATGGACACGGTTTTCCTTCTAAAATGTCATTTATGTGTATCATTATGTTTTTTTGCAATATAATGTTTTATTTTAAAAAACTCTCTCTCTCTCTCTCTCTCTCTCTCTCTCTCTCTCTCTCTCTCTCTCTCTCTCTATATATATATATATATATATATACGGCGTTTCCTCTGACGTTTCCATTTTTTGAGGGTCTATTTTGTACCGTCCCAGTTTCAGAAACTTAGAAACATTTCCCTGTTTCATGCAACTTAGGTTTGCACCATACCACCATCTAGTAATGCATTCCCAAGAAACATCCTTCTCTATCTTCTTCCATTTAGCATCATGGGGTTGGTTGAGAACTAGGGTGGTGCGGGGTACAAAGAAAGAGTCAAGCCCTTTACGTGACCTCTTCAAATTGGATGCATTAGGCCCAGAAACATGTTCATCTCTATGTCCAACAGGAAAACTAGAGGATTCTTCCAAACTAGGAATATAGTCTACAGGGTCATTGTGAAAAGCATCATAAAGTTGACTTTTCCCTATATCTTTTTGAATCTTCTTGTTCTTGGCTTTTTCTATTTGGTAGGTTTCAAGAAGACCTTGCATCTCCGCTTTTAGTTTGACAGAGGCTTTTTTGCAAGTTTTTACTTGGCCTCTTTCATGTGCTGAGTGTTCTTTTATCCTATGGATACCCCCACCTTTAACCAACTTCCCACAATAAATGCATATATTTTTTCCATCTTCATTCTAATGGCAATGAACCCATGCTAGGTCCCTCTTGTATTTAGGGGCCATGGCAATTTATACACCAACAAACAAAAATCTGCAAATAAAACCCTGGAATTCTTAATTACTAGGAAAAAAAACAGCAATCTTAATGAGAGAAAGAGAAGAAGAAGAGCAGAATTGACATACCTTCACAAGCCTTCGAAATTTGGAAAAGAAGAGCAGCTCCTAACAGCAGAAAAAACAGCTCTAACAGCCCACAAAAATCTGGAAATGAACCCTTCAATCACCTTCAAAAACAGCCCCAAAACAGCCCAAGATATTTTTAAAAATGTCCCTTCAAACAGCTCCAAATCTGCCTAAGAAATTCAGCTCAAACAATCTCCAACTCAGCTCTTCAACCAGCTCTCCAAATCTGCCCAAGAACTTCTTCAAAAGAACCTTGCAAATAGCTCTTCAAAACCACCAAAGAAACTCAACTCAAGAATTTCAACCAGCTCTCCAAATCTGCCCAAGAACTTCTTCAAAAGAACCTTGCAAATAGCTCTTCAAAACCACCAAAGAAACTCAACTCAAGAATTCCAAAGAGCTTAAATGAATAGTGTGAGTGAAATAGAGAGGGGGACCTCTTTAAATAAGTTTGAGTAGGTCCCTAGTCACCCTGTACGGATCTGTACAGAACCGGCCAATTCAGTACCGAACCAGCGTAAACCGGTTTGAGTCACTGATTTGGACCAGTTTTGGTCCCAAACTGGTCGAACCGACCGGTTCCGATAACACTGATTCAAATATACATTTATATATTTTTTGGTCTATTCAATTAAAAGTCAAAAACTATAAAAGCTTCCACTACAGTTGGTATCAGAGCTAGACCTGGTAAAAAAAATTACCTGACTCAGTAAATTTGTATTTTTTTCCAGACTCGGTCAAATTTAAGAAGCAACGGAGTCATCAAAGAAAAATTAGCAAACAATGATGAAATGAATAAAGAATTACGGAGCAACAAGGAAGACATAAAATTTCTCAAATCTCGTTTGGATAGCATTGAGGTTAGCATGAACAAGCAATAGGAAGAATTAAAAAAAATGTTGATCAAGCAAGGAATAGAACATAAAAATATCTTGCAAAAATCAGACAATACATTATACAATATAATTACATTAAGAGGAAAAGAGAAAAATGAAACAGAGGAAGTAAATAGTGAGAATGTCGTTAGGTTCAACAGAATAATGGAAAGACTAGAGAAAATCGCACCTCAACCTTCACCAATCTCAAATAGAAAAACACCAGGGATATCTCTCTTAGGAAATACAAGTAACCCGAGATTTCAAGATATATATTACCAAAAAATTAAAAAGAATTACTAAAATATGACCGAAAATACCAGAGGAGTCGTCATCTAGGTCAACAAAATGGACAGTATCTTTGAATCGAATCCCCTACTTGGTGAACAAGAAAAGATAATGACATCCTCCCATAATTTGAAAGGAGGAGCTTATCATTGGTTCTTATGGTGGTCAAAAAAATGTGACGCTCACTCCTATTAGCAAAACTTCAATGTTGCATTATTAAAAAGATTTCATGATGAAGAAGAAGATGGTGTTTACACCAAGTTCACTCGTTTAAGACAAAAACAAAATTTAACTGTGTCAGACACGTGCCCTAGAAGTGTCCAACACATGCCACGGAAAAAAGAGACCTACATGATCTCTTCATTTGTTTTTTGTCATTTTCAACTGCAGTAAGGAGCTCTCATGATCTATTGGTGTTCTAGTGAAGGGTAAAATCGAGATTTGAAGGGATTCCAAGAGTTTTCAAGGTGAATTAGCAAACCGGATTTCTTCTTTTTTCCAACAACAGCGCTTTTTTTAAACTCATTCCATAGAAACCATCACTCAATCAGCAAGGGCAGCTGGTAAAGGTCAAAGGAAAGGGAGGAATTCCATTGTTAGTGTTCCCCCCCCCCTCCAAGTTCATCTCTCTCTACCAGAGTTCCATCTGCTGCAAGTGCAGCGTCCAATGCTAAAAAAACCTTTGTTGTAGCAAGACAACATGCTCAAGAAAAGAAATATCCATTGTGGAAGTATGTAACAAGACAGCAAAGGCCCAGGGAAAAATTAGTTGGGGGAGGGAATGTTCTTTGGACATGTAATTTCTGCAACGTTGAATACAAGAGCACCTACCACGGAGTTAAGGGCCATTTGTTGGCCCTTGACCTTGGACTTGGAGCATGTAAAGCAGTGAATGCATCCAAACGAAACTAAATGGAAAGAGAGGATAAAATTGGCTTGGGGAAGGGGGCAGCAGCAAGTAGGAAAAAAAATAGAGGATCCTCTTCCATTCTCGACGAAGCCATCTAGCAGATTTGGGAATGGGATTGCAATTCGGCTAGCAAGAAAGACGCTAACTCCAAGTAGTAGTCCAATAGACAAGATATTTTGAAAAGAGAGGCGAGAGGAGGCTGATCTTGATTCTTACCATTGGGTTCTTTTTCTATCTCAACTCATTTCATTTAATGTTGCACAATCTCCTTTGTTTATTGAGATGTGTCGAGCTTTAGTTAAACAAGTTCGAACTGAGTATGTGCCTCCTAGTTCAGAGAAGCTTAGAACCACATTGTTGGTTAAGGCAAAGGAGGTGGATGAAATCCTAGAGCCTATTAATTCATCATGGCCCTCATCCAATGTCATATTGTTTCTGATGGATGGATAGATGCAGCACACCATCCACTCATCGATTTCATGGTGTCTTCCCTGAATGGACCAGTCTTCTTGAAAGCAATGGATTCTTTTGGAAAATACAAGGATGCACAATATTTGGGTGAGTTGTTCATTAAAGTTATTGAAGATGTAGGTGGTGAGTCTTGTGTGCAAATTATTACAAATAATGCACTTGTTTGCAATGCTACTGGCATAATTGTGGAAGCTAAATATCAACAAATATTTTGGACGCCTTGCATTGTTCTTTCTTTGAATGTAGCACTTAAATCTATTGCTTCGGATGTGACATAAATGGGAAGTCTTATTGATGATGCATGCTATATCCACAATTTTGTACAAAACCGTACCAATGCCTTCACAATCTATAAAGAGTGTTACCCCCCCATGCCCAGGGGTAACTAGAAGAGATCATGTCTCATGGCCCATGATGGAGACAATGATCCCAACCATGATAATGATCAGCATGTCCACAGATGCCATCCCAGCAACCCCCCTCATTTTCCTTTACAGCTACAGATCAACCAATGCTCATCACATGCAGACAACCCAGTGTATGGGAGATGGTAAGCCAGTGTCACCATGAGGTATGTTAGTCCTCCTTTCATGCAAAGTGTTGTGCTTAATTTGTTGGGCATGTGGATGAGGATCTTTGGTTGAAGTTGGATAATGGATCACTGGCTTGGGAAATTCTGTCAGTTGCCTTGTTTCACCTTGGTGATCAGCTTCTATGACCTAGTCCCGTGTTGTCACTGCCCAAGGAAAAGGGGTACTACTAGGGGGCCCTCACAAGGGTAACGTTACATTCCCCACCATAGTTAACACTCTCCATCCTGGAGCCTCTCATGGTGTACCAAACTTCGGTAATGGGTCATGGTCCATTCTCTCATGAGAAGACAAGCTTGAAGGCCCAGAGGTTGATGCAGTTGCTCTAAATATATGTTATGCTATAAATGATAAAGGCCACCATAAAAGCCTCAGACCAGCTTGAGCTCTACCCCCTCTAATGGTAATCACACCTATCTTAATGCAAATGAATGCACAATTATAAAGGACTATAGCCCAGTAAAAAAAATGGAGGAATGAAGCTTGAAACTTTTTTAAGGGGACTTGCAAATGATAACTCGGTGTCAAAAGGCAATTAAGGGATTCGGAATGCAAAAAGTACCGGGGAAAGGGTATCTCAAGCAACAAGCGCTCCCTCTATAAAGGCGCTCATAGAAATGGATTTAATGACACCGTAAGCCATGAAGTAAGCCCTAATCCATATCACTACCACACTTACTCTTGAAGGGTCTCTTTATTTCTTGCTTCCCTCGAGACCTATCCCTCTACCTGGTTCTTTCATTTCTTTCTAGGTTGGCACATCTAATAGGGTTGGATGAAGGCCTTCCCATACTTAAACTTGCCAACTCACACGAAGTCCTGGGCTGGTGTGATGCTTGAAGGAGATACCGAGGTAAATTGTTTACATGGTTTACATCTTAAGTGACAGCTTACTTTGCATGTCTTAAGGACTAAAATTTCTTATGAACATTGGCTTACCTTGTCTTATACTCTACTTTGTTTTGGATGGCCCTGACATGGTTCTTTGAGGGACGTCATGGGCTTGTACCCAGGACGTTGTTCCTTTATTACAGGACTTTGACACGTGTGATGCAGAGCAGTGAGTCATCCAGTGACTCACCACCTTCAAACATCAGCTCTCCCATCCTTGGAACCTTGAACAATGGACAGATGGGCTTGGTTTTAGCAGATTTGACCATGATGGCACACAGATGGATTGGAAGCCCACAAGCTGGACAAAGTACCCCAAGGCTTAATATTCACTGGATTAGGGACATTGCAGTAGCAGACAGCTAGACACCATGCAAAGACGAGATGCAGCTCCCTCTAGCATGGATGCAACACCTTAGATCCTGGACACTGGCCCTCATTTGATGATGACGTCATCTTTCAGGGTTTGATGGAGCTAGGGTTTGATGGGTAGTTGGGGTACAAGTGATGATTGGCATGACCTTGGGTGAGGAGATACACTACTTGCCATCACTTCACCCTGGATTGGTACCACGTGGCCTTTGGAGGCCTCCTCCTTTCCTAGGAGGGATTGACATCACACGTGTGGCCATTATTGATGTATCTTTGCATTTTAGCATTTTCTAAAGGACAATGACGGGTCGGCCTGTAATGATCCCAAGCCATTATGCAAGGAGGATCATCACGGTTTTGGTGTCTTTAAACTCTTCTAGTTGTGGCATTTCGTCAAACACTTAGCTGATCTACTTGTTTACATGTGTTTACTTGCAGGATGGCCTCTTGATTTCGGCCTTAGGGTTTACTGATGTTATATATGTGTGTATGCAGCTACAAACAAGAAGATATAAACATGGAACATACCTCAACCATACGCAATATGATAGACAAGCCAAAACATCTCAAAACTGCTTTTATTCATGAAATAGAGAAACCTGCTACAATGAAGATGTCGATCTGGAATGCTCAACAAATGGCTCCAAAATAGAAGTATGAGCTGCTACAAAAGCTCCCGACAATACAAAATAAGCCTCCAAGGGTTGGATAAGAGATAAAGACCAATACCAAGGTAGATCTGGCCGTATGAAGTGCAGAAACTCTAACTGGATGATGCCACGTCCTGCTGGAATGCTGAAGCTCCTCAACAATTCGGCGCTATTGCCAAAAGTGTACAATCACCCCAAGAAATATGCCAATTGATAGATCGGGCAACTGTAAGGACAACCCAGGTGCCCAAATCTCCAAAGTCACTCTCGAACCCTATGGATTTGAACTCCTCCACTGAATGGTGCGCCCCCCTGGATGCCTGAAAACCTAGATAATTCAGCCTGGGTGAATAATGCCTCCAAAGCTCCTGAAACTCTCCAAAATGATAGATCGGGCAATCACAGACCCCTAGAAGAAGTTTCAAGGTCAGATATGAGGTGTAGCCCCCTAGGTCTGTAAATCACTGAATCACCAAATCGTCCTCTCTCTCCCAAAGCCATCCCAACCTGTAGATGATGATCTAGCCATGATAACTCCTCAAGAATGGACTAGATCTGATGTCCAAAGCCCTGCAATGAAGACCCAGGTCATAGAATCTCCAAAAGCCCTACCAATCACCTGCAATGAATCTCTCTCCAATAATGGTGTGCCCCCCCTTGCTGGAAACCCCCAACTAGTGCACCCTCTCTCTATCTGCACAAGTAACTGATGTGTAATCCTCCAGCATCTAAGTAGATATGGAACTAGAATGGTGTGGGAGCGTATTGCATCTCCGAGACCAAAGCTTAGGACAAGCTAGGTGGGATCTTTCACCACCGAATCGTCCTCTAGGGTTTGTTAAGTCAAAACCCTCAAAACCCCCAATGTTGGGCTCACTAGCTAGAAGCCAGATATGAAAATATGATCATACATGAATGAATGAGACAGGGTTGCCGAAGCGTCCCCCACCCTGGTCCAGACCCCCGAACCGCGCTCCGAGCGGGAGCGTCCCGGAACCGCGCTCCCCCCCACGCTCCGGACTGGCCGAACCGCGCTCCCGACCTGTCCCAGACGCTCCCTACCCATTGTCGAAGCTCCACGCTCTCGCTCGCTCTCGGTCCGCTCCCACTCCGCTCTCGAATCTACAGAACTCGCTCCCGACCCTCCCAGAACCGCGCTCCCAGAGCGCTCCCGAACCCACGTAGGCGCTCCCCGATTTTTGGCCAGAAAAAGTTCATTTTTTGGTTTTTTATTTTTATTTTTTGGCTTTGTGGGTGGTCCCTAGGGCATTTTTAGGGTTAGAGAGGGGAGATAAAGCACAATCTCTCCCTCTTCTTCCTCATTGTTTCATCTTTGAGTTGGAGTGGAGAGGGAAGGAGCTCTTGGTGTTGGCTTGGTGTTGGTGTTGGAGCAAAGATGGAGAGCTTGAAGAGGATTTGTGAGAGCTTGGAGGAGACAACAAAGGGTTCCATCTATTTGCAAATCATTGGAGATTCATTAAAATAGGTATGCCCAATGTGTATTCTTGTTGAAATTTTGAATATTGTTCACAAAATGTCTTGTTTATTATTGTATTTTTGTCTTCTCCTACATTTTCCAATTCCCCCTTCCTCCTCATTCTATTGCAGGTTGTTCATCTAAAACTTGAAGAAAGTGATTCTATTGTGGTTTTTCCTTGCATTTTTTGTTCTCATGGTGTTGAACTTTGCGAATAGGCATGTGAATGAAGAAGATGATAGTGGTCATTCTCATAGTGACCCAGACTACCCAATGAATGAAGGAGAGGAGGGTGGTGAAGGGGGTGATAATGAAGTTGATAGTGGCAAAGCTTCATTAACCCCCTTGTGGAGGT
>ML801102.1:80199-91118 GCA_009831015.1 Picea engelmannii | reverse complement strand
ACCCTCAATCAGCTTCAGAAAACAGCAGAAGAACCTTTAACTCAGCAAAGGAAAAACAAGGAACATGCACCAGCAAATGAAGTGAAAACTGGACTGTCAAAAGAGGCCGCAATTATCTGTCAGAAGGAGGCTACAGCTGTAACAGAATCTCAGAGCAATCCACCAGCCTTGGAGAGGAGAAAGTGAATGTAATAAAAGTGAAGGGAAGGGTTTGTATTTATAATTTTAGGCTAGGGAGGGAGGGACGGCAGCCTCAAATAGAAGACTGAAAGAAATAGACAGGCAGGAGAAGAGGGCGGCAGCAAAACCCTCCATGCACAGTGAAACTTACATCCACAGCAACCCTCAATCAGCTTCAGAAAACAGCAGAAGAACCTTTAACTCAGCAAAGGAAAAACAAGGAACATGCACCAGCAAATGAAGTGAAAACTGGACTGTCAAAAGAGGCCGCAATTATCTGTCAGAAGGAGGCTACAGCTGTAACGGAATAGAGCAATTCGCCAGCCTTGGAGAGGAGAAAGTGAATGTAATAAAAGTGAAGGGAAGGGTTTGTATTTATAGTTTTAGGCTAGGGCTAGGATATAAAAAATATAATTAAAAATAACATATTTAATTAATATAAATGTTATAATTAAACATTAATTAATATTTTTCATATTAAGCCCTAAAACAAAAATACAAACCCCCAATCAAACTCAAGCTCAAAAACCAAGGGTGTGGGTTTAGGAGAGGTTTCCTTAGTGGCAACACATGCCCATATAATTCTCAAGGTGACCAATTAACTTTATCATCACTGCATATGGGATACATCCCTCATGTGATTATGCCCATCTTCAAAATCTCTCCTAGGTCCTGTGGACCATCCTGGAAGAGAGGAAGACAATCACACCAACAAATCTTGGTATTTCACCAAAAACTACCTAATCAAGGACCAGGTTGCCCCAGAACATATCTGGGGTCTTATCCACCAAGGTACAAGACCAAGGATCAACCCATGCTTTAGGCATCCGCATGGGTACCCTGGAACACATCCAGGGGCCCTAGACATATCTAGGGACTTAAACTGCTTGGTCTCAAACCAAGAACCCCAGTCATCTACTGGGGGCCCTCTCAAGGGTCTTTACTGCTTGGTCCCAGACCAAGAACCCCAATTATCTACTAGGGGCCCTCACAAGGGTCTTTTGCCATGGCTCTAACTGCTTGGTCCCAGACCAAGAACCCAAGGAGTGTACTGGGGGCCCTAGTCCACAACTAGGGTCTTAAGCCATCCTCCAGGGAGAATGGCTCTTGCAGCTGCATTAAATTCAACAACAATATTTTAAAGTCTAGTTTCTTTTCATGGATAACATCTCATTTATAGACTTTCTTTAAATCACAAGTTGGACAAACGTTAGTTGCTTTACCTTTGCAACCAGTCATAGTAGAAGTGCCCTTCCAACAATGAGGCCTTTACTTCATAGGTGAATTCAAAGATAACTCTAGCAATAGTCATCGATGGATCCTCTCGACTACCGATTACTTCACTAAACGGGTTTAGGCTATACCAACTAGATCTAAGGAGAGAAAATAATATTGTAATAAGAGGGTTGTTACTAGATCTTTTTTATGATATCCTAGGCTAGATCTAAGGAGAGAAAATAACATTATAATAAGAAGGTTGTTGAGCCTCATCTCTATATAAGAGGCTCCCCTCGTAGCATTTGTTGTTGATTCGAATATTTGAGAGCACTCTTGTGGAATATCAAGCATTGAGGCAATTTGGTGTTGTGTTGAACGTCTCCTCTCTTGGCTATTATTTTATGATTTCAAGATGGATATGGATGTCAAAGTCTCCTACATGTGAAAATTCCCAAAATCCCTAGGTGACTAAAGTCCTTATGATCTCAATCAAACAAGTAGATTATTGAGTTTAATTATTGCAGAAATAAATTTCAGACCATAGCATTAATCACACAATAGCTGGAAATTAAATAGCAGGAGCATAAAAATTAATTTCACACAACACAAGTAATTACTCCTTCAAAACTAGTTCTTCATTCCTTCGAAAAACATATAAGGAAACCTCCACAAGCTGCCCAAAAAACAGCATTGCATGAATACCAAAAAACACCTCAAATTGAATGGAACAACCTACTAGGAGAGTACAGCATGTCTATATGGACTGTACGGATGCCACTACGGCTTTGGTCGTACGATTGTACGGATCCGTACAGTATTGTCCATACGACTGTTTGAAACTCTTTCGAACGCTATACGAGACTACGTGCTACCAAAAATTGGTTTCCTACTCTCTCTCCCTCTCTGTTGCTCAACCTGCTCAAGTGTTCTAGTGTATTTGAACTCTCTATTTTGAACCATCTTTGTAGTTTTCGTTGAAACCAAAACCCTAATCTATTTATGAGATTACTCCTAGTCTAAGTCATGCATGCATGAAATTCACATTTTAGACTCCACTGCTAAAAATAAGACTTTCACTTTTTAACTAAAGTGAATTACAAAATAGAATTTACTTTTCGAAAATAGAATCACTTTCTGAAAATAGAAATAATTTTTGAAAATTACTTTTCGAAAATATCTCGAACTACTTATCACACGTTCACATGGAACCTATGCAGAAGTTCCTGTCTGCACTATAATTCTCAACACTCCCTCTTAGTGAGGAAGGAATTATGCACCAATCCAAGTTTGTCTCTGAATGCCTCAAACTTCCATTTTGCCAAGGGCTTGGTCAGAATATCATCTACCTGCTAATCCGTCGGAATATACTGGAGCGTCACTGCTCCCTTCTGAACCCTCTCTCGTATGAAGTGATATATGATCTCTATATGCTTGGACCCGTCATGAAACACTGGATTCTCAAAGAGTTTGATACAACTCTGATTATCACAGTAAATGACCATGGGATCCAACTCCTAATCAAACAATCATGCAAGTAACTTGCGAAGCCAGATGGCCTCACAACTAGTCGTATTGGCTGCCATGTATTCTACCTCTATTGAGCTAAGTGTCACGGGAGTCTGCATCCTGTTGAACAAGGATATCATCATTGATCCCAAGCTAAAGAAACACGCTGAGGTGATCTTCCTGTCTGTTGCACTACCTGCCCAATCTGAGTCTGTATACCCCTGCAACTTCACTTCACCATCTCCAATATATCTCAAACCATACTCCACTGTGCCCCTCAAATGCCTGAGCACATGTTTTTCTACTATCCGATGCTCTTGCCTTGGCTCCATCGTGAACAGACTCAAGGTGTTCACTGCAAAACATATATTTGGCCTGGTGTTGACGAAATACATCAAAGAACCTATCATTTGCTTGTACAACATGGGATCCACCCACTCTAAATCTGAAGTTGTCGCCATATTCAAATTAGTGATCATGGGTGTGACCATAGGTTTGCAATCCTCCATCTGAAAACTCTTCAAGATCTTAATTGCATAATTACCCTACCCAAGGAAAATCTCCCCTGGTCTCTGCATCATGTCGATGTCCTTCATCTCGAACTCAGTTGCCATGTTTGCTTTGCACTATGTAATGAGCTTCTATGCACTTGTCAAAAACGAGTCATCTACATATAGCACCAAAATGAGCAACACAATCTAAACAAATATATAATATAAGTTAGGATCTACTTCACTTTTGGTTAAGCTCATACTCTGAAGATATCCATCGATCTTTGAATACCATGCTCTCGATGCTTGCTTGAGTCCATACAAGGCTTTCTTAAGCCTGCACACATGGGACTCCTTCCCACTTACCTCAAAGACCTGAGGTTTCTCTATGTACACTTCTTCCTCGATGATCCCATTAAGGAAAGTTATCTTCACATCCATCTAATGTATCATCCACCCCATAAATGAAGTCAAGGGAATAACTGCTCTAATGGAAGTGTAACTGGAGACTGGAGCAAATGTCTCCTCATAGTCCACTCCCTCTCTCTAGGAGAACCTTCTTGCCACAAACCTCACTTTGAACTTCTCAATGCTATCATCTGCAGTATGCTTGATCTTGTAGAACCATCTGGAACTCACAACTGACTTCCCCTCCGGTCTTGGCACTATGTCCCAAACACCATTCTTCATGATGGAGGTGTACTCCTCCACCATGGCATCCCTCCATACCGGCTAGTCTGTTGCCTCCTAAAAACTGGAAGGCTCGGAATCTAGAATGTTGCTCACCAATGCCATATAGTATGGAAACTTCTTCAAAGGCCTGCTCTATCTGAATGTGCTCCTAGGAGTCTCAACAAGCTCCTGAGCATCCCTCAATGTATGATTGAACCATTGAGGTCTCCTGACAGAAGTGGAAGGGGCTCATGTCTCCCCCTGTTCACGTGAAGGCTGCTCTACTACCCTGGAAATCACTGGTGACCCCGACTCAACCTTCGAAGCTTCCTACTCCTCATCCTCTGCCATTGGAGTAGACTCATGAGACTTCATGGATGCAAAGTCTTCCTCAAACTTTACATCCCTGCTTACTATTGTCTTCCTCTGCTCTGGAATATAGACCTTGTAATCCTTTGAAGTCTCAATGTAACCCACAAACAAACCCTTGTTGTTGGAGGGCTCCAACTTGGTCCTCTTCTCTACCAATACATGCATATAAATTGTATGCGGAAATGACTTAACTCTAGCTTCACACCAGTGAATGCCTCCTCTGGTGTCTTGTCCTCCAAGATCTTATGAGGACATCGGTTTTGGATGTAGACTATTGTGTTGCATGCCTCTACCCAAAGAAACATGGGAAAATCCTAGTCATGTATCATGGACTTAACAACCCCTATAATGGATCGATTCTTCCACTCTGCGACCCCATTCTATTGTGGGTTATATGGAACTATCAGCTCCCTCTTGACTCCTGCGTCCTTACAGAAACCCTCAAACTCCTTGGAGGTACTCTCCTCCGTTTTCCAATCTCAAGACTTTGATCTTCTTCCCTGTTTGGCTTTCAACTAGAGATTTGAACTCCTGAAACCTACTAAATACTTCATCTTTGGTTTTTAATAAGTAGATCCAAGTCTTGCGAGAGAAATCATCGATAAAGGAAACATAATACATGCTTCCTATTATTGACGCTATGACATCGGTCCACAAACATCCGACTGTACCAGGTCTAAAATCCCCTTAGACCTATGCTCGCTACTTGGGAAAGCAGCCTTGACATTCTTGGCAAGCGTGCACCCTCTACATACACCATGTTGCTAAAATCTAAACTCTAGAAGACCTGTGACTATCTCCCTCAGAATAGGCAACGCCCTATGATGCAGGTGCCCCATCCTCTTGTGACACAACTCGCACAAGTTGTCTCTGTTATGCACCAAGGCTCGTACAAATTCACCCTACAACTTGTACAAATTACCTTCTCTAACCCCTATTACTTGAGTTGTATCTGGGCTAGAATCCTTTGACCTAATGAGGACTTGTTGTGTCTTAAACTTAACTACAAAGCCCTTATCTTCCGTAACCGAAAATGCCCTTATCTTCTGTAACCGAAAATGAAAGCAAATTCTTCATGAGAACTAGTACAAACAAGACATCATCAAAATCTAAAGAATTACCTTACTAGAGTTGGAAGGGAATAGTACCAACTGGATTCTTGGCATCATCACCAAGCTCAACTTGTACTCCTGAGTCCTACTTCTTCAGACTAGAAAACAATTGTCGTGTCGATGTCATATGTCGAGATGCCACACTATCCACATACCATGCATTCCTCAAAATCGTGTTGGTAGAAAGGAAAGATACCAACGAGAAATCCTCCTCGAACTTGGCAACAAACTCGTTCATCTAAGTTTCTGCAAAGGTTGCTACATGCTTTTGTTGCTACTTTCCTTTACACTTTTTCTTATCTGGACACTACAATGCATACTGGTCGTACTTATGACAACTGAAGCACTTGATTTTACTCAAGTCCTTCTTTCCTAGCTATGAGGTTGACTCCTCACTCTTTCCCTTACCCTTGTTGGGTCTTTTACCTCTTTTCCTTACCTTGTTGGGTCTTTTACCTCTTCCCTTATTTGACTGACCAAATAGAGCTAGGTTCCCTTCACCATCCTTCTTTTTGACCTTTGACTACATCTGAGTCTCCTCCTGGATACTGTCATCCCAAAGCCTCTCAAAGTTAGGAAGGTTCTCCCAAGTACAAATACCTTTGACAAATGGTTCCCATGGAGTTGGGAAACCATTCAACGCCATGTTCACTAGCTTTGCATCTTCAACTTTTCACCAACTACTTCAAGTTGATCATGAATATGTGTCAACTTCATAAGGTAATTGGTGATTATGTTTGATTTGGTCATCACTATGGATCTGAGTTTGTTCTGCAATATCATCTTCCTATTTATGCTATGACTCTGGTAAAGACTAAATGAGGCATCCAACATCTCCTTCGTTGTCTTCTTCTGGGATACATGAGGGATCAGATGATCTTTTATCACCTCCAATATCATCCGCTTGGCCTTCACTACCCTCTTGTTGTGAGCTACCAACTCCTACAGATCTGTAGGTGGAGTAGCAATGTTCTTGACAATATCCTAGAGACCATTCTCTTCTAGTAAGAGTGTAACCCTCACCTTCCATGATAAGAAATTTGAGGCACGTCACCCTAGAAGGGCATGACGTCACCTCTAAAAGTGATTTTAGGGTTTAATTATTTAAATTTGTGTAAAAACTGGATTTTTCATGTAATTTGGCCATGTCGGCCTTTTGATGACGTAATTTGAATTAAAGGTTGTTAAATTTATAGCAGCTGCAAGAGCCATTCTCCTGGAGGATGGCTAAGACCCTAGACGAGATCCAGGGCCCCCAGTGCACTTCTAGGGTACTTGGTCTGGGACCAAACAGTCAGTTCCATGATAAAAGCCCCTAGATATGTCTAGGGCCCCTGGACATGGTCCAGGGTACCCATGCTTACCTTTGATCAGCAAAACTTTTCTGATCACATAAGCATACCTAACAGTCCAGTTTTGTTCACTGCTAAAACAAGGGTTTATACTCAGTCCAGTTTTCAGATCTAAGGCTCTTGGGTAAGGGTTTCACTGTGTGAGGATTTGGGTATTTGTTTACCTTTGTTGGGTTTGTGTTTTTCTCCCTGTGGCACTTGTGTGTGGTGACAAGAAAAGTTCCTTCATTCCATGGCATTAAGATCCTCTATAGATCCATGAACTAAACCTTTGTCTGAGCATACTAAACTGGCCCTACACCTCTTCTGGTTAATGTACCATCTTCAAGGTAAGGTTGCAGTATCAGGTATGCTTTCTACTCATCTCTTCTAGATTTGGATCTGATCTATCTACAGAATTGTTTAATATAGTATACATTGTGTAGATCTAAAGATATATCTGTTGTGAAATGATTAGACAGAATTGTTGGATCTGAAATATGTGTTTAGTCTTATAGATGCATTGTTATACTCAGATCTGTTCATTACTACTTTAGATCAAAGTACTATTCTTAGATCTGAGTTTATATGCATATGTGATCAGAGTTCTTCTCTTAAGTAGTTGTTGTTCTTCATAGATCTACTTTCTATGTGTCCTATCTCTGATTGAGTAACAGATCTATTTGTTTTAATCTTTGAAATTTAAAAGAGACTATTGTTCTGCAATTTTACCCTAAATCTAACAAAGGTCATAAGTATTGTATAAATAAGAGAGAAAAACTCTCATTTTTTCATCATCACTCATCACACAAGTGATGAAGTCTGAAATTTTTTCCCTTCTCAAGGGTTATTGGCTGAAAATTTAGGCGCACTTCTTGGAGGAGGTTATTTTTTGTGTTTCTTGGCTATTTTCATGGTGGAGGATCTTCAACTAGGGTTTAAGCTTGATTATTCTTGGTGAAGTAAGTAGAAAATCTGCATTTCTTTATTGTGAATGAATGCTTATGGTGAATTTATTTGTTTCATATCAAAGATTATGAAATTATTTGCTTGAAACCCTAGGAGAAAGACATATGTTATTATCTTTTTCTCTATAATTTTCCACTTGTTTAAATTTCTCAAAGAACACCTTATCAAGAAGTAGATACTAGAGCCCTACCATTGTAGCACTCTATTAACCCTACCCCATTGCCTATTGCATATTTTATTTCAAATTGTCTAAGGAAAAGAGAAATCGCTAGGGCCTAAGTTTCCTTACTTTCTAGCAATTATCTCTAGGACTTGGATGTTTGAGGCCTTGGGCTACAAACACCTCTCTCATCTTCTCCATCTCCTTTGACTAAGTATTACCATTGCTATTTTCCTCTAAGAGTTATTGTTGTTATCATTGACTCCATTACCATAAAAGACACTAGTCTACTCACTACAAGTGATTGATTGATCAAACAACTTTCAAACCATCTTCCTTGGAGCATTTACTAACTTCTACTAACCCTAGATTATCTAAATTCACTAACTAACTTGTTGTTGTTGCAAAAGATTGCTACAGCCATCTAATCGCAGCAAATTGACCCTAAAAGTGACATTTTATCTATGTTACCAGGAAACGGATCCGGATCCGTCAGATTTTTGAAAAGCCGGGATCCGGATACGGCGAGGAAACACCACGTACAAAAATTATAATAATATTAATTTATTTTTTTTAAATATATTCAAAGTTAAGAATAAAAAACTTTCATGAATCACAACATTAGAACTGATATCATCAGATAATTTGTAATTATGTAGACTGAAATAAAACATTAGAACTGATACATTAGAAATATAACATTAGAACTGATACATTAGAAATATAACACTAGAACTGATACAAGTTTAAACTACTACTAAACTAAATTAAAATAAAATAAAACTAAAAACTAAACTAAATACTAAACTAAATTAAAACTAAACTAAATACTAAACTAAATTAAAACTAAATTAAATACTAAAACTAAATTAAACTAATTACTAAATTAAAATTAAAACTAAACTAAATTAAGATTACAACTAAATTAAACTAAACTAAACTAAATTAAAACTAAACTAAACTAAATTAAAATTAAAACTAAATTAAATACTAAAACTATACTAAATTAAATACTAAAACTAAACTAAGTTTAAACACTAAACTAAATCGTAAATTAAAATACTCAAGCAGCAATCAAGCTTCAACTGCTCGTGCGCCTGGCTGCTTGTAGTCGCTGACCACAGTTTCCACTACCCGTGACCTGCTGACTGCACTATGCACAGTTTCCAAAAACCTAAAAAGACATAAAACAACGTCGACTTTCCTTGGATCCGCGCGAGTGTGGGGTCGGTTTCCTCGGGATCCATCTCCAATTCTCAGGATCCGTTTCCTCTTCTCTAGATCCGTTTCCTCTTCGCGGGATCCGTTTCCTCTGCAAACAAAAACGTCTACGTGGTGGTTCCGACCCGTTTCTGGGCGGATCCGGATCCGGATCCGGATCTGAAACGCGGATCCGCGGATCCAGCGTTCAGACCAAATGGATCCGGTAACATAGCATTTTATACTAGCTAGACATTGCTAAAACTGCTTGTGACTATCTAATATCAATTTGCCTAGTTAAAGCTATTATTTCAAGTATTTTCTCAAGCATTTTGAAGCATAATTATTGTGGCTGTTACAAATTTATCATTTCTGTTATAAACTGTTATACTGCTGCAATTTCATATCAGCTAGTCTATTTTTTAAGAGTTCATTGTCTTATGAAGCATCGATATCATTTTGGTATTTGGAAAGTGCCCTTTTTTCTCTTTGTTGTCTTGTTCTGGGTGGGTACACGACCATTACTCTTTTGCTTCATCTCTAATAAGACACAAGAACCTTTTGACTTGAGTGACCTGTGAGAGTGGAGGAATTTTCTTGTATCATTTGCCTTAGCCTTCTCAAACCCTCAAGTCACTGGGGACGTCTACCCTGGGGTACTATGACATACTCCTAAATAGAAAAGGGTTTCCTATTAAGGTGACAGTGATAGGTCACTCCCAGTTATGCCAATTTTGTATCCACTAGCCTTGGGCTTTGGGCAAGTACAAATTGTGCAATAACAAAGTGAAAGTACCTAATGTTTCCACCCATGTCAAGTCTAAATATATGTCGACATTTACCTGCACAGACCTAACCTTGAACAAAGATTTTAAGAAATAATCATCAATTGTAGATTCTTTATATAATATCGGTTTTTTGTAAATAGTTTATTTTCCATTATACTTGGCCGGGGAATATCTAATTGATTGGCCAAGTCAACATTAATGTAGTTGTTCCTCGGATGGGGTGACGAGGGCACATTCGTCAATAGTTGTAACTCCATTGATAATTGGTCATTGTTCCATCATTAAAAATACAATTTCCCCCTCGTGAAGACACAAAAGAGGAGATCATTATGCAACAAGTGAAGGAGGACAAAGCAAACAATCCACACTACAGGAGTACATCGATGAATGTTTAATGATTTCGGCTCCATTCTTCAATGGTATATCTAGACTTGGCACTAGCAGAAGAAACATATGCTAAACAAAAAAAGAAGAGGATTGAATGTGAGAGTATTGGTTTCCTTCTATTCTCTAATTTTCCTACATTTGTTTAAAGCATTCATGGATTACACTCCTCCCACTCTATTTTATGAAACCCCCACGATGAATAAGGGTTGTTGGATAGAACAGAAGGGGCAAGCCTCCTAAGGCCTAGAAACAAAAGAAGGCAGGCCATGTAATGTTCCTGACTTGGCTAGTCTAGGAAAAGCTGCTAATGTGTGTGCAGGATCAAAGGTTTACAGCATATAACTGATCATACAAATAATAAACGCGACAAAGGACTGCAAAGTTTGTATCATGATATCTCTGTGGATTACAAAATGGCCAAATGCGGCTGAATAACTGACAATACTCGACTAGATCAACATACAAAGGATCTTAGCCGGAATATAAATAAGCAACTGCGGCTGAATAAAATAACAACACTCGGCTAGATCAAA
>ML801102.1:58593-75980 GCA_009831015.1 Picea engelmannii | reverse complement strand
TGAAGTGTATCTCAGGATCCTTCCTGTCAAACCTGTCCATGAGCCTATCTGTAAACTCCCTATAGGAGATGATGCGACTGTGACCCAATGTCACCAGTCCATGGTACCACCACTCGTGTGCCTCACCCTCCAAGTGTAAGGTCGCAAAATCGATGGCCTTTGTCTCCGTCATCTGGTTGAGCTTGTAATAAGTGTCTAGCTTCTGTACCCAAGCTCTGGCGGTGTATTTGGACGATCCGTCGAAAGAAGGGATGGTGAATTTCCCAACTTTTCGGATGAAATCGAGGTTATGCCCCTGCTGCTGTTGTGGTCCTCCCCTCTGCGGCTCTCTGGGGCGGTTCATGAGTCTGAGTCCACAGTACTCGACTAAGGTCATGTCCTGATGGAAGTCACGACCCAATGTTGTGTACTCCCTCCTATACTCTGCAATGTCGTCAGCATGAGTGGGTGGCCTCTGTGGTATCGGTGGCAGTGCTGCTACCGGGGGTGCCCTCTGCAAACTGGGAAACAAGGGTCTGGGAATCCTACTCGCAGAGGTGTATGTGCGAGAGGGTGACTGGGGTCTACTGCCTACTCCCGAGTTCCCATGTGCTACATGCGGGACTTGTGTATCTGGGTTGCCCACTCTAGCCAATCTATCAACTACCTGTGCCAAGGACTGAGACATGGTCCATTGACTAGCTAACATATTGTTGATAACTTGCATGAAAGATGCCTCTGGATCTACGGGGGCCTTGCCACTGCCCTCTGGTCGCTCATATCTGTCTCCGAGCATCCTCTCTGCCTCGCGCTCAGCCTCACGCTCTGCCCTTCTCTCTACTTCTCTGTGTGCCTCTTCCTCTTCCTTTGAGCTAGGAGGAAAAGGGGGAAAATCAGGCCTATGCCTTCTTTCCTGATGCCTGTTGTAAGTGACATATTCGTCACCTATGTGTTCACGGCCCTCTAGGTCTTTTGCTGCACTCATTGTCTTTAGTCACAGGCTGGCAGGACTAAAGCTCTGATACAACTGTAATGTTCCTGACTTGGCTAGTCTAGGAAATGTTGCTAATGTGTGTGTAGGATCAAAGGTTTACAACATATAAATGATCATACAAATAATAAACGCAACAAAGGACTGCAAAGTTTGTATTATCATATCAATGTGGATTACAAAATGGCCGAATGCGGCTGAATAAATGACAATACTCGACTAGATCAACATACAAAGGATCTTAGCCGGAATATAAATAAATAACTGCGGCTGAATAAAATAACAACACTCGGCTAGATCAAAAGACAAAAGGATCTTAGCCGGAATACAAATAAGCAACTAAAAGATAATACCCGGAATATGGGAGCACTGCGGAATCAATGAAGAATGATGGAAGACCTGGATG
Organism: Picea engelmannii; assembly: GCA_009831015.1. Classification (NCBI taxonomy): domain Eukaryota; kingdom Viridiplantae; phylum Streptophyta; class Pinopsida; order Pinales; family Pinaceae; genus Picea; species Picea engelmannii. Next base: position 74,604 of record ML801102.1, on the reverse strand, counting down.
ATCTTCCCGGTGACTAGGGTGTGTCTTTCAACACTAAAATCAGCCAACTGGTGTCTTCCTCCTGAAATACACTGAACTATCTCTCCTGAGATGCGCCTCTTCTCCTCAATGACAAGTCATAATCTGCATAATGATGAATTAGGTCGTTGACCCTTCCTTTATAGCTTTCCAAAACCCTAAATCATGTTGAAACCCTAATTCGATGTTGATTTCCAAAACCCTAAATCATGTTGAAACCCTAATTCGTTGTTGACTTCCAAAACCCTAAATCACTGCTGAAACCCTAATTCACTGTTGACTTCTATTTTTAGCTCATAATGACTTAAAAGCGCTTTTAACCCTTTTTAGCTCAATGTCACTTTCTGAATATAACACCTGTGACTGTAGTGACCTCTAGTAACCCTGTTTACCCCTCTTTGGCCCTGGCTATAGTCTAACGGGGCGGTTTAGACCATTAAGCCTCCTCTTCTGGAGCTCCTATTTGGAAAGGGACATTACAGGCCACCAATTGGATTTTGTTCTAGGAATAAAACAAGCATAATGAAGGTAGTGGGCATTCAAAAAGGCTATCAAAGGCACCATTCAGAGACAATAACAAACCAAGTAGAACTCATGGAGGATAGAATCGGGCAGAAAAGAGGACAAACCCTTGATTCAGTTGTAGAGGAAGAGGTGGGCAAACAAATCCAACCCAAGGCATTCAAGGGGTAGAAATTCAAAGTATGCCAAGATAGAAGACCTCAATTGGCATGTCAAATAAATGGTGGCATCCGACTTAGGAAGGCAAGAGACCAACACAATTCTAGAAAAGCTAGACCAAATGGAGGTAAAGTATGATGCATTTATCACTTTTGATGAAGAGGCCAGTGGAGAAGAAGAAGCACCTGGGAAAGACCGAAGGTTGGATGCTGCTAAGGAAGGCAAGAAAGTTGGAACCCTATCCAACCCCATTGCTCTAGACATTGATGCCTAGGATCGAATTTCAAACCTGCTTTGCTTTATGTTATTTTATGAAAAATGTTAACTTCATAATGTACCTAGGGAGGATAATATGGAGTACCTAGGGAGGTACCCAAGGGGGATAATCAATGTAATGTGGCTATAATTAGGGAATAGGCCCACTTGGTAGTTAGTGGGTAATAAATAGGCCCACTAGGTAGTTAGAGGAAATAATATATTAATGAGGGGCAATTGGCATAGACCCCAAGTTATACTCATGAGACCCAAGGTACATTACAAAAATTGCAACTCTCGACACTCATCCCTAAATGAACCCTTTGTACACAACATCATTTATATCTACACAAAACAATACATTTACACTTCATCAATGAAATAATACCCTTTTTAGCTAAAACTAGCACTAAACCACATAATAAATATATGTAAATTTGCTATACATTCCACATTAAGTCTACCACAAGCAAGTACATTGAGTTTTTGTCCATTTGTGTACACACAAATAGATAGACACCATTGAATGAGAGACACATTAATTTACCTATGCATACCCTAAAGAGAAGCTAGGAGAAAACAACACAATTATTTTCCCAAGAGAATACATCGAGTTTGTCTATTTGTGTAGACACAAATAGATAGACACCATTGAATGAGAGACACATTAATTTACCTATGCATGCCCTAAAGAGAAGCTAGGAGAAAATAACACAATTATTTTACCAAAAGAAAATGCAATGCTTGGCGCTCTTCCCCAAATGAAACGTTCATACAAAACATCATCTATATCTACACAAATAATACATTTACAATTTGTTTACTTCATTAATGAAAAAATGCCATTTTTAGCTAAAACTAACACTAAAACAAATAATAATTATATGAAAACTTGATATGCATTCCAAATTAAGCCTACCGAGGACGAGTACATCGAGTCTATCTATTTGTTGTCGAGTTTTTAGTTCATTGTACATGCTCAAACTGAATCTTATGATATATCCTTGAGAGTATAAGTTGTCAACGAAATATGGCAATGTTTATAAATGTTAATGTAGAGGATGAGGTATATGACTCTCGATCCATCAGAGGAGGTAGGTATTGTGGTTGGCCAACAATTCCAACTAGATTCCAATAGTAAGTCAATTACTCAAGAAATTCGACATACTCGACTATCCAATCTAATCCCTTACCATTATTATTCCTCGGTGTGAAATTTTAAGAAATTAACTTGTGGTTATAGACAAGAGATATACTCTTCTTGTTTAGGATGGAGGAAACATAGGTTATCCTCCATATTGCAAGGTGGACGCCTCACAATGGAATTCCTACCTGCAGCGACCACATAATTGGTATATCTATATAAATGAAAGATTGTGATGATCAAGAGAAAGAGACTATCCTTCCTTCCAAATGGAAATCACAATGGACTCGAGAGTCGAAACATGTGCTTGCAATCCTCCTACTAGGATCTATGTTAATAAATTTGATCATGGCCTGAGCTGAATCCATAGAATTCATAGATTATGGTGAAGAGAAGTTGTTAAATGGTGTGGCCATGGGACTTGTTTAAAGCATCAATTTTTGCACAAAAGTAGCCATGGCATAACTGCTACATTTATGTGACTTTTGGTAAGTTGTTCATTTAACATAATGGGCATTGTTTACATGACAAGAATTTCCTTATAAATGTGAAAGAATTTGGAGAAATGCCCTCCAAGAATGCCTTTGAAGGAGCCCTTGAAAGTATTATTAGTAATGCGGATGGGTCAATTTGTTTTGGTCAATTCCACATTTGCTGCTAAAGATTTGCAGAAGCCAAGCTTTCCACATGTAATGGCGAAAGAAACCTCAAATGTCGATGGGTCTAGAGCCATTTGACAGGAAAATGTTTCGGTTTTGGAAAATTATTTTCATTTGCAATGGGATGGAGAAATAACAGAGGATGCATCGATTGTCGTATAACAATATCAATGGGTATGAGCGCTCCTCATGTCCCATCACATAGATAGATCTCAAAACAGAAATGTCTAATGGGGTAACAAGGATTCTACAATTGCAATGGAGGTTTGGATGGAGTTTGAAGTGTTTGTAAGCTCACATAATATGTTTACACATCCAAATTCCATGGATGATAGGTACACTTTTGATATTTGTACTTTTGGGGGCTTCCATGGCAAGGGCCACACTTATTTCTCAACTCTGGCCACTAGGTTGTTATTGCAACTTGTAAGTTCCTTGTTAACTAGGAGGAATTGGAGTACATATGGCTTCATCCATTTGATGAAGCAAAATAGGCTAGTAACAAATAAGGTTGGGGAGCTTGTGTATATTCAATCCAACCTCCACCATCTTTCACATTCTAGTTCATATTATAAGAAGGAGCCTTCAAAGATGTGGGACATGGCATGTAGCAAAGTTGTCACACTCGGACTCAACAAAGACTCAACTGGCCTAGAACTCGGCAAGACCCAATGACTCAAGAAAGACTCAGCAAAGAATTGGGAAAGACTTGGCAAATACAAAAAAAACTCAAAGTATAGTCTAGGCAAGTTTGGGTGAGTCGAGCATGTCTTGGCAAATCTAGCCAAGTCTTGGCAAGTATTGGCAAGTTGCGAGTTCATGGCAGAGTATGTGGCGAGTATTTGGCCCAGCTAAGACTCGACGAGACTCTTCAGTCTTGGCCGGGTCAAACTACACCGGCATAGAGGATAAATGGTTTTGTCAGAAATTAACTTTTACTTGTTGTATGTTAGTGTGTGTCATTAAGCGTGTTACTAAGTGCACGTGAGACATGCAAGGATTTACATGTATGATTGGGCATGTTACGAAGTGCATGTGAGACATGCAAGAAAAGCATGCAACCCATATTTCATGGTGAGAGAAGTTATAGCCTCACCTTATATATAGGGTCCTTTGTATCCTTGCAATCAACACACAAGAATATAATGTTGCTTTGAGAGTAGATTTTTTAGCCCATTGGGGGTTTTCTTCACCATAAACCTCGATGTCTCAACTCTATGCATGTTGGTTCATTTTTTGGGCTATATAGGCATTAATATGCATATTCTATATCGTAAAGTTTTAACATGGTATCAAAGGCGATTTTGTATGTTATGTCAAGTATGAATCATGTGCATTTTGGTCGTTGTAATCCCTATATGGGACACAGAAATTTGAAGTTTCCCACAAATACATGTCTTGAGCAGCAATGGCACTTCTTGCCAAAACTGTGACAAGAAAGGATATGATGCCTTTAGTTGACAATTTGCCAAAGGAATTGTTGGGAGCATCCTTTCCCTTCTCTTTGGTTCCATGGTTATCTGGATCTGAAGCTTGATGGCTATAGAGGTGGTCAAGATCCTGATCAAGATGGTTATGGAGGTAGTCACAGCGATAGGATAAGCTATAGTGGCAATGGATCCTATTACAATGGTGGCGGTGGAGGCTCTGATGGTACTGACAGGAGACAAGCATGGGTGTCTTTAAAAAATAAAAATCAAAAAGGAGAAATGGCTTTTGCAGACACAAGTCTTAAAGCAGAACGTGTTGTCCTAGAGAGACCAATACTGAGGCTTGGGAACGAGCTAACAAAGGTGACGTTGAATGTTTTCGGCATGGTGTTTGTGTTGCAAAAGGTTGTCTACATGGAATTGGTGTTGCAAAAGGTTGTTTTCATGAAGCCAGTGTTGCAGAAGGTTGTTTTCATGGTGTTGATATTGCAAAAGGTTGTCTTCATGGTGTTGGTGTGGATGTTGCAGAAGGTAATTTGCATGGAGCTGGAATTACAGACTGTATTTGCATGGAGTTGGTCTTGAGAGTGTAACAAACTTGTGATAAGTTATAACATGTGTATCTTGTACCTATGCAACTCCATGTTTGGAGTGATAAATGAATTGAAGTTGCATGAGTGTGAAGAGTATCTAGTTGTAAGACATGGAGTGGCATGCATAACCCTTGAATTATTGGTCTTGTAGGATGTGTTTGTAAGTCCAGTTTGTGAAAATTCCCAAGCCCTAGGTGACTAAAGTCCTTATGATCTCAATCAAACAAGTAGATTGCTGAATTTAATTATTGCAGAAATAAATTTCAGACCATAGCATTAATCACACAATAGCTGTAAATCAAATAACAGAAGCATAAAAATTAATTTTACACAACACATGTAATTACTCCTTCAATAACTACTTTTCAATCCTTCAAAAAACTTACAAGGAAACCTCCACAAGCTTCCCAAAAAACAGCACTGCACAGATACCATAAAACACCTCAAACTGAGTGGAACAACCTGCTGGGAGAGTACAGCCTGTTGTGCGGCTGTACAGCCTGTCCATACGTACTGTACGGATGCTGGTATGGCTCTGTCCATACGACTGTATGGGTCCGTATGGTATTGTCTGTACGACTGTACGAACTGTACAGGACTGCTGCACGGGACTGCCTGCTGCCAGAAACATCTCTTTCCTGGCTGCCTACTTTCTCTTCATCTCTGTCGCTCAACCTGTTCAACTGCTCAAGTGTTCAAGTGTATTTGAACTCTCTATCTTGACCTGTCGTATAGTTTTAGCTGAGACCAAAACCCTAATCTATTTCTGAGATTACCCCTAGTCTAAGTCATGCATGCATGAAAGACACTTTTTAAATTCATCTACTAAAAATAAGACTTTCACTTTTTTAACTAAAGTGAATTACAAAATAGAATTTACTTTTTGAAAATAGAATCACTTTTCAAAAATAAAATTACTTTTCGAAAAAAAATCTTGAGCTACTTCTCACACGTTCACATGGAACCTATGCAGAAGTTCCTGTCCGAGCTATAATTCTCAACACAGCTAGGCATGATTGTATCACTGTTGTATAATACAATAAGTATGCATGTTGATGAGGCCCAGTGTATGTCATTGGAACTTGTAACCTTGGTTAATCTTGACTTAGAGCTTGAGTGTGCTGATTCCGAGACCATGATTGTTGCAACATATGGGAGAGGATCTACAGATTTTGGGGGAGCAGTCCTTGACAGGTACGAGACAAAGATGTCATGAGAGAACAATTGGAGCTAACTGATATGACACAGTCAAAATAAGTATTCATTGTAGGGGAGTGTTGAAAAGTAACTCCTACTTGTTGTGTATGGCGTTGTCTAAACATTCTACGTCTTGGCCTTTTTCGCCGGAATTCGACGACATAAATCAGGATGAAATCGCAATTTTTTGTTGTTTATATTGAATTTTTTAATTCATAAATGGATTCAGCGTGCTGAAAAACCCGTGTCACTCAGATTATATAGATTTAGCCACTCAAATCTGCAGATTCAACAATTTCTTGCCAGATTTCAGACAAAAATAAACAGAAAATATCCCCGGAAAAGGGCCAAAATGTAAAACGTTTAGACTACGGCGTCGTGTATTAGTGTGTGTGATTTAGCATGTTACTAAGTGTGTGTGAGATATGCAAGGAATTGAATGTGTGATTGGGCATGTTACTAAGTGCACGTGAGACATGCAAGGAGAGCATGTACTATGTAAGAGAAATTATCTCTCCTTATATATAGGGTCCTTTGCATCATTACAATCAACACACAGGAATAGAATGCTGCTTTGAGAGTGGAGTTTTTACCCCATCTGGGGTTTCCTCCATTATAAACCCCGGTGTCTTATTTCTGTGCATGCTAGTTTAATTTGTGGGCTAGTGTAGGCATTAATCTTCATGTTCTACGTTGTAATTTTTTAACAAACTTAAACCTGTTACTGAGTGCCATGACTCACTTCAACCCGGTTGAAAATTACACCAATCCAATCTTCAACTGGAGCTTCCAGCATTCCTGGCCCCCCAAGTACTATTTATGATGTGGAGCTTCAATATAGAGATGATGAAGACCCATTTGAAGATATTTAGTTTGTCAACCCTAGACTCTAGATAGTTACTTATACACTGATCACTGATAAGACGTTCATTTCATATTCTGTTATGGTTAATATTAATGGGAACTTCTCTTTGGTTATATTCTCAAAGTTACAAACTCTTTTGATTCTTGAAACCTGAATTTTCTATGTTTCTGGTTCATGTTTTTTATCTATGGTTCTGGTTCATGTTTTTTAAATGAAAATGTATCTCTGTGTGTATCGTTTCCCTGTATCCGGATCCTAACTTTTCAAAAAATCCATTGGATCTGTATCTGGTTCCCGGTTACTTAGCAATTATGTTACTAGAAATAGAAGGCATGTTTAGACTTCTTAAATGGAAGTACAAGTCATATCTGATGACAAAAATAAAGGGAACTAATACATATCAAATGGGTAAAAGAAGTGTGGTTTGTAAAGAACCGCCCTGAGAAGCATAAGGGTATATTTGCTTCCTATAGAATAATAGAACTATATGACAAATGTGAAAACTCCCAATAAAAGTGCAGAAACGCCATATGACACCAATGCATGTCCCATATAAGTTACATTGTTAGCTTTTGGGGTAGCTCGGACAGGTACTTCCACATTGGCAGTGCATGGCATGTGGAGGTGTCCGAGCGACACTCTCTAGAGTGGCTTTTATGTAATGACTAAAGTGACTTTTGTAAGGTTGAGTGACTTAAGTGATTTAAGTCATCTCAACGAAAGATTAAGTCGTGATCATTAGAGCATGAGATCCAAGATCTAATCTTGGCCATTGAGATCTAGGGTTAGGGTTTTAGTCATTAGAATTTAGGGGATTATATTTGAAAATCTAAGGAGAGTGAAAGGCACACAATGAGTGCATAGGAGCAAAAGGGAGTCTTGCTCATGTACTTGTGTCTGAGTGGGCAGAGCTGAGGAAGTGTGCAAAGGGGCAACGAGGGAGATAGCAGACAGGTGGGCTAGGCTATCGCCGCATTGTAATCCTCTGAGGGCCATTATGGAAGCCCAAGCATAATAAAACTCAGAACTGGCTTTCCGCAAGGGTTTTTCCATGGGTGTTTACCCGATTCTCGTGTGCAAATGTGTTTGGTTTTTGTTTTATGCTTTCACTGATATTCGTTGAGTAATTTAGCTGTGTTGTTAATTAATAAAGCGTTTTTTTTATTTGAGTTAACAGTCGGGTGCTAGGTTGCAGATTTCAACTTGGTATCAGAGCTCCAACTCTGAAGAAGCAAGATTTGCCAAGATCGAGATTTGCAGCAGGAATTCTTTTTTAATTCAAGTTGCAGAGTTGTGGGGTAAAATAAATCATTGAAAAAAAGGGGGGGGTTGTTGTGCAGCCGTACATACAGATCCGTACGATCCGTACGTCCAAGCGTGTTTGCAGATTTGTTGAGTAAGATTGTTGCGTGTGTGTGAACAGCAACGGACGTGCGGCTATGAGTGGAGTGGCTGAGAAATCGATCGACAAAGTGTGAGCCACCAGAAAAGAAGCAACCGACGGGTCTGAGGATTGTGCGCGAACTTGGAAGTAAAGAAGGGGTTGGGCACGAGGGTCGCGGCTACTGAAGAGCCGTGGAGTAAAGGGGCCCGACCAGTTGACAGTTCACCAGCAGAGAGCGCAGGAGCGAGCTGGCAAAGAGTCGTGCAGGGAGAAGATTCAGCAGCCGAACCGTGTGTGCAGACAGGAGCCATCGAGCGAGAGCGCACGTGGAAATTAACAGCCGACAAGTTTTTTTAGCGGATCGACTGTGTGAGAGAGCAGTGGACGACTGTTAGTTTAGTGGCTGGACGCAAAATGGTTGCGGGTTAGTGTGATCTGCCAGCAGGGTTGAACCAACCGCCACATGAAGCAGCTGAGGTGGAAACAGCATGGAGGCTGGTGAGTGGATCGTGTTGCAGCATGAATAAGATCGGGGACATGACATCGTTCAACAGAGATTCGACTGCGTGGAGGCTGAGAGGAGCAGTCGTTGGCAGATTGGAGGCTAGGAGCAAAGATCCGTGTATGGGCGGATGTGGAGGAGAAGTTGTGGGCGTGGAGGAAAGTCTGACAGCCAAATTCACCAGCCTGTAGCAGCAGCCACCATCCAAATGAGAGACCCGCAGACTCAGTGGAGGCGTGTGTGCAAGGAGTTGGTTGGGCGTGTGAGCACAGGACGAGAAGTCATGGCCCTTTTGTTGCAGTGGACGTTGGTCGAGGCAGTGGTTTTGACGACTGGGTGGTTCGGCTGTTAGTAGAGGCGGGCAAATGGTTAGTAGCAGCCACGGGAGGAGCTGAGAGCTGCTGAGGGCACGGACAACAAACCGACAGCCACTAGTTTAGGTTGTCAGCCGCTAAGAGAAGGCACAAGTCGCCACAGACAAAACACCCAACAGGGTTAGCAGGACACCGAGCAGTTGGGCAGTCCCGAGCAGTTGGGCAGTCCCCATGCAGGTTCGAGTAGCACCCGAACAGCAGGCAAACTACCTAGAGATTTCCGGGCAGCGGGCAAACTGCCCAGAAATTTTTGGGCAGCGAGCATAACTATCGGGCAGCAGGCTGAGAAAGTCGGGCAGCACCTAGAAAGGGCTTCGGGCAGCCCAGAAAGGACCCGGGCAGCAGCGAGAGGTTGTGGGAAGCCTCGAGCAACGAGCAGGGAATCAAGCAGCGAGATCGAGCAGCAAGTCCGGGCAATAATTTTTTAGTGTGGACAATGGATCATCTCGCCATATAACAGGAATGAGGTCGATGTTCCTTAGTGTTTCGGAGAAGGACTCAGACCATCATGCGGATTGTGGGATGCATACCATGCATGCAGCGAAGGGGGTTGGATGTGTCAAATTCCAACTAGAGTAGGGAGTTTCTCTGGAGGTGGCAGGAGTGATGTTTGTCCTAGGGATGAAGTTGCTCTCAGTATCAACCTTGGAGGACATGGGGTACGGAGTTATGTTCGAGGATGGACATGTACGCATACGTTCAAAGGGAGCAGATACCCAGGATGTAGCAATGAGGCTTGGCATCAGGGAAGGTATGTTGTACAGGTTGCTGGGACAACCTGTGTGTGGGTCCAAGGGGATATTGGATCGTAGATCAGATCAGAGTGCAGCGGAGGTAGCAGGAGGGTCTTCCAATTCAGAGGGAGAAGCTACAGCAACAGCAGATTTGATGGGGTCAGAGATTGATCCAGGAGAAGGTTCTTCTAGAAGTACCTTCCTCGCTAAGAGGGAGTGTTAGCTTTTGGGGTAGCTCGGACAAGTACTTCCGCATTGGCGGTGCCTGACATGTGGAGGTGTACAAGCGACACTCTCTAGAGTGGCTTTTATGTAATGACTAAAGTGACTTTTGTAAGGTTGAGTGACTTAAGTGATTTAAGTCATCTCAATGAAAGATTAAGTCATGACTGTTAGATCGTGAGATCCAAGATCTAATCTTGGCCATTGAGATCTAGGGTTAGGGTTTTATTCATTAGGCGATTGTAAAAGCAGATCTAAGGAGAGTGAAAGGCACACAATGAGTGCATAGGAGCAAGAGGAAATCTTGCTCATGTACTTGTGTCTGAGTGGGCAGGGCTGGGGAAGTGTGCAAAGGGGCAGCGAGGGAGATAGCAGCCAGGTGGGCTAGGCTATCGCTGCATTGTAATCCTCTGAGGGCCATTATCCCAGGACGAGAGCCCAAGCATAATAAAACTCAGAACTGGTTTCCCGCAAGGGTTTTTCCAGGGGTGTTTACCCGAATCTCGTGGGCAAATGTGTTTGGTTTCTGTTTTATGCTTCCACTGATTTTCGTTGAGTAATTTAGCTGTGCTGTTAATTAATAAAGCGTTTTTTTTATTTGAGTTAACAGTCAGGTGCTAGGTTGCAGATTTCAACATACACATCATTGCATAATTTAGAAATTTATGTTGAAATAAAATAAAACGATCAACATATTATGATTTCTCTCTTCAGATGCAAGAACCTGAATAAAATAAGAGTAAAAAAGTCAGATAAAAGCCAGAGGATAGAATATCAACAGCCAGACTACAGCTCATGCAAAAATACAAGAAAGAGAATCAAACAACTATTAATGAAGAAAGTAAAAGAAACAGAAGATGAAAGAAAATAGCTACCAAGAGTTCAAAAGAAACATGTGCTAACTAGCCAATATAACAATCTTCAGCAAGCATAATAGATTACTAAAGTATGCATACGAGATACAACTTCAGAACTATAAAATCCATAAAAGCTTAAAAGAGAATAGTAGCAATGATCTTAATCACAAAATGTTTGCTTATTCGACAAATCCATCATACAGTATTATTCTGAATCTGATCACCAATAAGTTGCATGGATCCTTTTTTCAACTCCTAAAACCAACTATGATAGCAATTAACATGGCAAACAGAATGCAAGGCATTGTTTTGTGGTGCCCTTGTACTCCTTTTCACATGTCAAGAAAGATGATCCATAATCATAAAACTTAAAATTACCAGTGYTAGTTTGAAACTGAAGAATGACCATCATGACAGAATCATTGGTCTAACTTATTTGTGTCTCATAGGCCATTTGGCTTGCCACTTCATGACCGACCCAMTAGAGCTTTTTCCACTCTGAAATAGCAATGTATTTGAGTATGCTATATGAGATCTTTCTGCAATTGAACCAGACAGTTCTTACTTTCAGCATCYCTTTTGATAAATAATGTTGAGTGTCCTTTCCCTTAGGACAAAGCACACATTTTAAAAAAATAATAAGTACAAGTTATTAGGATAGGTTAGCTTCAGTCATGTAAGAGATGAAAGGATGAAAACAGATGCACAGCACAGGTGGCMCTGCTGCCTCATAKTACTTTAGCCTGAAAGCACAGACTGTGACTAAGTAAGATAAAGAAGTGGATCATTCAACACRTAAGGTCTTTATAGAAGGCGCTTCCATAGCATGTAAAGAGTCCTACAGCAGAAACAACTGTGTCGTCTCACTATTGAACATTACTGTGTGCCTCTAAAGCTACTCGGATGCTGGCTCCCCTAGGAAATTGTCTGCCTATTAGAAAATTTAGATCCCTTTGTATTGGAGACCAGAAATAAAGTTATTCTGGACTAAAAGGACAATTTATTTAAGTCTCACAATCCTTTACTTCATGATATTTATTTATATACATATTTTATGAACTTTACTCTTAATATGTTGAAAAATTCTCCTCCAACATGTCATCCTATGATTATCTTCTTTTCTAACCAGGTCCTGTATGAATATTACTAGTAGATCTTCAATCATTATCAAGGAGGAAGGTTCAATATATAGTAAGTACTAAGTACATAGAACGGGCGATGACAAGAACAGGAAAATGTCTTTAACTATATTGGCTCAGCACATGAAACCTTGTCATGTATACAGCTTTTTTCGTTGAGAGTTTGTTTATGCACCTTTTGGTGTCATTCATGAGCTTTTACCTTTTTTCCTTGTTATAAGTAAGCAGTTCTTTCTCAAATAATGAAGTGAAAAAAAGATAATCTTCATTTGCTTACTTAAAGAATGCATAGAGTGGGTCATACCTGCTGGTTTGAAAGGTGGCTCTGGTGTAAGGCAAAATCTTTTATAGTTGCGAAGGATTTCACAGACCTCAGTTGGACGAAGCCAGCGGTTCTGTGCATCCAGTAATATCTGCCCTATGTCTGCCCATAACCAGGAAAATGAGTCAGATTAGATTCATTATGGAACTTCACAGCACTATTTACATGTTCATGCACGTAAAGCATTATTTACATGTTTATGCATGTAACCATAAAGACATGATAGAGCAAATAGCAAGAGCATAGTTAGCTACATCTTTTTATAACAGCCACCATGTATGTTTTGTGGGGATAGCAATATGCTAATATAACACCAGTACAAGAAGAAAGAGACAATGCTTATTTAAATAGAATATGGGCATTATGCCCAAAACATTATTAAAAAAAGGCACAGAAACCCAAGTTATCAACATCAAGGAAAGGATCTCTATAATTTATCTGTTCAATATCATTACATTTAATTCTCAAACATAGAACACTTTGTAAGAAGACTTCCTAGCATTAACGACTGATATGAGCTAAAGAGAGGGAAAGATGGGATGACAAAGCACTTTAGCTGTGGAACATTGGAATTGCTCAGGAAACAGGGAATTCCATTAGCTTGGAGAAAAAATCAGCATCTCCAGTATAGGAGAAGTGAGGACCTTTATATTAATGAGCAACCCCTTGCAAGATCCTTCCAGCTTACATAACTGCCCATTATCTACAAAGAACACTCTTTAATTCTAAAATAGGGGTTAAAAATCTAGTTGGGCACACTGAACGACAAATTGTACTGGAAGACAAAACTAATCACTAATTCAGATACTTATTTACAGAATATAATGATCATGAATAACCTCCAAGTCCTCAACTAAGGTGCTCATCATTCCGTCTCAGCTTGAAGACGAAATTGACAATTTCAGCTGAAGATGGCAAAACTACTCAAAAGTTAACTGTGAATCTTTCTCACCAACGAGGTTTGATGTAGTCTGCATCCTAGTGCCAAGAAGTGTGTCTTCTGGAAGTAAGGTTGGAAATTGAGAACTGTCTTATTGGTGTACAATTTGCACCTTCTATTCCAAGTGTGGAAGCCCATACCAAAGAGGTTTGATCTTGTAATGTTGTTGATATTTGAACTGTTGTCTGTGCAGCTGCAGCCATACTTTGTCTCCCACATCAAAGTGATGTTGGACTCTGTGTTTATCTTGCAGATCCTTATATTTGGGTCAGGTTTTAAGCAATGTCGCAAAAATATCCAATTTCTCCTGATTTTTCCTAGTGTCCAATTTTTCAGGTCTGAGATTATGTTTTCCAAGTTTTTGCTGATTTCCTGAGTTGAAGTCCCCCACCGATTTTTGCCAATACTGAGTTTTACAACATTGGTTTAAAGAAGTATATCACTGACAGTCTGACACTAGTGTGCATCTGTTAAAAGTGCTCTACAAAAGCAGTGGCTTTCCCTTTTTCCTTTTGCCAATGTGTTGTGGCAAAGGGGAACAACAACCAGATATTATGTATGATACAAGTGGTCAATAACCATAACTTACTTCAAAGCATAAATGGTTTATAGATACATTTATTGCCCTGTTGCAGCTTTTGCTAAATGAAATCAAGATATTTGTCTAATGGCATGTTCACCCAACAATAGATGTGAAGTGCATAAGTGTCCTGCTCATCACTTCGGTTTAGACATCATTTTGTGGATAGAAGGAAGAAGAAAACTTTGATTGATAACCTAACATTTTGCATAGAGATTGTCAAAAATGGCTAAGGGAACAACAACAAGATATTATGTATGATACAAGTGGTTGATAACAATAACAAACTTCAAAGCACAAATGACTGATAGAGACATGTATTGACCTGTTGCATCTTTTGCTAAATGAGATTAAGATATTTATCCCATTGCCTGTTCACACAACACTAGATGTTAAGTGCATGAAGGGTCCTGCTCATGACTTTGGTCTAGACATCATTTTGTGGATAGAAGGAAGACAAAAACTTCAATTGACAACCCAACATTTTGCATATAGATTGTCAAAAATGGCTAAGAAACAAACATCCCTAGCTGAAGCAATAGTAAGCAACAATCCATAGTGTGTCCATGTATGGGGAAAGAGTAATTGTACAGATTTATGAGCATTGCTGGACTTGTTGCAAAATCACAACACTATAGATCTCAGCTGCTTGTCCCTCATCTTGAAAGGGGATAACCCTTTGCTTACTTGTGAGGAAGTGAAAAGCAGGAAAGGTATAAACCCTAGTGAGTGAGTGAGTGGTAGGCAAGAAAGGGATAACCTTAACTACAAAAAGGAAAGGCATAACTTCAACTATCACAACTGCAATAATACTGCCAAGTTTGAGAAGCAACGCACTACCACAAAAATGTAGTCATGATGTCCTTGGGTTACCATTCATTAAGCCATTAATAAAATTCATAAAGGGATAACCTCAACTATTACAACTGCAACAAGATTGCCAATTTTGGGAAGCAATGCTACCACAAAAATGTAGTCATTGTGTCCTTGGGCTACCATTAAACTGTTGATTAAATTCATAGAGGTGGATTCCTAATGATCATCATGGCAGAGTTAAAGGCTAGTATAATTCAAGGTGATGATTAGAAAGTGTGGGTTGGTTGCATTACCCCTTATAAATGCATGGTTCATTTCGCATTTTCATGGGCCCTTCTTCTCTCACCAAGAACAACAAAAGACCCTTGGAGTTCAGTGGCAGTTACAAGTTGATGGAGACTTTTTGGAGGCACATTACACCAAGGGACTCCATTCTTGCACACTTGGCACAACTGAGGAAGGGAGGCCTCGAACAGGAATGCCCTACCATATTAGTGGTCCAAAGAATAATTTATGGTGAGTTAGGGGATCTAATACAACCAAAAGAAAGAACGCCCTACACATGGGAGGTCTAGAGCATGAAGGATTGCAAAGAGAAAAAGCACCCTATCTCAAAGGATGCCTGGAACATAACAAGTGGCAAGGAAAGAGGCTAGAAGAGGAATGCCATAGCTTGGATGAGACCTGGTGGTAGTAGAAGCACGCATTCATTCCACATCAAGGGAGCATTTTGGTTGCTTGATCATGAGCCTACCCGCTTGTAGGAGGGACATTTTGTGGAAGAAGTCATTTAAAGCATATTAAAGCAACTTTTTGGGGCATTACAGATTATCCAAGGTGGATTCCACATATTTGGAGGCAGGTTTCATCCTTGAGACATATTTGGGGCATTACACTTTGTCCAAGGGAATGTTTACATATTTGGAGAAGAGTCCTTTGCATCAAGAAGCACCATGTGGAATGGTTGACATGGTCCAAGCCCCTAAACAAAGAATTAATACATACTCTAAGAAATAGAAAGATGAAAGTGGCAAGTCACCCTATGCAAAGGTAAAAGCAGTTCTAAGTCAATATTTGACCTATAAGCTAGAAGAAGTCCAAATGGAAGATCATTTGCAGTCTAGAAGAGGAGCACTAGGGTTAAAGAGACCCTAAATCATCTAAAGAAATCCCTAGGGAGGTGCGCCCTAGGTTGGAGAACACTTCATGGAATAAAATATCATTTTCCTTCTCTAAACCCTAAAAGGGATCAAACCCTATTTTGGGAAGAAATAATCCTAGAGTCGTGGTTGGAAGCGC
>ML801102.1:14367-31553 GCA_009831015.1 Picea engelmannii | reverse complement strand
TAGGCCTCGTTGCCATACTTCTTGAGCATCCAGCAGTCATTTGGCAATAGGAGGAGGAGGCTTTAGTGAAAGCTTAATAAAGGTAACTAAAACTTGACTATCTTAAGAAACCTTAATAATCCAACCTTGGGCTTAATCTAATATATACTTTGAAGGTTTAATAACTAAGAGTGGGTATCATTCATCTTCATAATACTTGTGCTTAAAACTCATAACTCTTATTTGTTGATGTATTGATGATGATCTCATAAATGTAATATGATGCTTTGATCTTCTTGTAACTTACACACAAATTATTAAAGTGGTTAGCTTGTTTGATGTATTTTAGCATTCTTTACTTGTAAATCTTGTACTTAATTTTTGATTCAACTATTCTTTTGTATAACTTGTAATCATACTTGTAACAAATCACCCTAACATCTAGTTGACCCCTTGCCCAATCTCAGGCACTAATCTTAGTTGCCCTAGGAAAAGGTCTTGCTTAACATACTAACCCTTGCATCTTGCATTGTTGCTTGTGCATCTTAGGATTAGAATCCCCCCAAGCCTTAACAAATTAAAAATAACTCCTAGAACTTAACTCTAAAACTAATCTAGAAACTAGGGACTACCCCCTTGGCTTCCCTAGGAGTGAGCCTAGACGGAAGAGGTTCCGATCAAAGTGACAGCATGGACTGTGAACCTAGGCATTGTGCAATAAGTGAGCCGGACTTAGCTCACGCTTGCAAGTGTGTATTAGGACGGCAACAAGAGGCTTAGTGATATTGCCTTGTAATTTCATTGTACTTGTTTGACTGATCAATATATCACAGAAGTTTGTTGGGTTTTCTTCCCCTTGAGGGTTTCGCAGGATAAATATTTGTGTCTCTGTGAATGAGTGATCTTCCTATGATTCTTATGTTTCAGTTTATCATTTAAAGAAGAAAAGAACACTTATGTTATCTTCTATATATGTTTATGCTTGAAAATTAACATGGTATCAGAGCTCTAGGGCGTGAAAGAGCTCAGTTCTACAATCTGCTAAGAGCCTACGCAAATCCTTAGGAATTATTCAAGCATAGTATTGCACAGATGTCTTCCATTTTTGTAAGACCTGAGGACAAACTTGAAGGGGCTTCAAACTTTAGTGTTTGGAAAGCCAGAGTCCTAAATATTCTGGAAGAATATGACTTGGACAACTTTGTGACCAGCACAATAGAAGAGCCCACCTCCAATGCAGGAAGGACAACCTTCAAGAAGAATCAGGCAAGGGCAAGGAGAATCATATTTGATTCAGTCAAAGATAATATCATGCCTGTTATAGCACCTCTGAAGACAGCAAAGGAGTGTTTTGACACTCTATTCAATCTGTATGAAAAGAAGGCACCTAGTCAGAAGAGGGTTCTAAGAATAAAATTTGAACCCTCAAGATGGAGAAGGATGACTCTATAGCTTCATTCTTCACAAAGATCTCTCAGTTAAGGGATCAACTACTAGTCATTGGTATAACGATAGATGATGATGATCTCGTCGACACTGTTGTGGATGGTCTTCCATCTTCTTGGGAGACATTTCTGGCCGGGATAAATGCTTGTGAAAACCAGCCAGAGTTTGAAAGGTTGTGGCATGATTGTCTACAAGAAGAAGGGAGAATTCAGAGTCGAAATGGTACTTCAAAGGAAGAGAACCTTGCTCTAACAGTAAGAACAAGGAAAGGGAGAAGATTTACTCCTCAGAAGAAGTTTCCTCAGAAGGAGAAAAGCAAAAATTGCTTCAAAGGGAAAGAGTTTGATATGTCAAAAGTAAAGTGCTTCAATTGTCAGCGAAACGGGCACTTTGCTAGAGATTGCCCAAAGATCAGAAAAGGGAACAAAGGCAAATATCGTGCTTCTATTGCTGTAGAAGATGAGTCTCAAAGAACAAAGACAAAAGAGGCTTCCAGTAATCAAGAGACCAAGAGGGAATACTATCTTATTTCAGCACTCTCTGGTTCTCTTACAAATGGTGTTGAATCCTGATTGATAGATAGTGGAGCTTCCAGGCATATGACTGGAAATAAAGAAGTCCTTACGAACTTCAAGGAGAAGAAGTTCTCTTCTCAAGTAGAACTTGGAGATAATGCCAGCTATACAATCAAAGGACTTGGCTCAGCATCTTTTTAGCTTGAATCTGGAGGTGAGCTACACATTGAAGAAATTTTGTATGTTTCTAGTTTAAAGAAGAACCTTATCTATGTTGCAGTATTGGAAGATAAAGGTTACAGGGTAATCTTTATGGACAAGAAAGCTCTCCTATGGTCGAAGAATCAAGAACTAAGTTCAGCAATTGTGGTTGGAGTTAGAGAGGGAGGCCTTTACAAACTTCCAGGACATATCCAAGCTTTGGTTCATGCTTCAGTTAGAGTCCATCTGCGTTGTGGCATAGAAGGCTTGGACATCTTCACTTCAAAGCGCTCCCCGGACTTCAGAAAATGGTAAGAGGAATGCTTACCTTTCGGTTTGATCATGATGGTACCTGTAAAGGTTGTGTTCTTGGTAAAAACATAAAGAAATCCTTTCCTAACAATAACTCAAGGTCTAAAGGAATTTTGGATTTGATACATTCAGACATATGTGGGCCTATGTCATCTCCTTCCTTGAATGGATGTCTTTATTATGTGATATTCATAGATGACTTCTCTAGAAAAACTTGGATCTATTTTTTAAAAGAAAAGAATGAAACTTTTAGTAAATTTCTAGAATTCAGAGCATTGATTGAAAATCAGACTGAAAAACATATACGTACTTTGAGGACTGACAATGGTGGAGAATTCGAGTCTCGTTAGTTTGATGACTTCTGTAAAGAAGTAGGAATCAAGAGACAGCTAATTGTGCCCTATAACCCTCGGCAGAATGGGATTGCTGAGAGAAAGAACAGAACAATCTATGAGGCAGCTAAAGCTATGATGTGTGATCGGGATCTTCCCTCATCACTTTGGGCAGAAGCCACAAACACTGCAGTTTATATTCAGAATAGAAGTCCTCATACTATTCTGGGAGAAAAGACTCCAGAAGAAGCACTCACAAGCGAAAAGCCAGAAGTGGGACACCTGAGGATTTTCGGATGCCCAGTTTTCATTCATGTACTGAAAGAGAAAAGAACTAAGATGGAGCCTTCTGGAAAGAAAGAAATTTTTGTTGGATACAGTAAAACATCCAAGGCCTACAGAATCTATGTTCCAGGCCAAAGATTTATCGAGGTAAGCAGGGATGTAACTTTTCATCAAGAAGTCGCATTCAAGCATTCTAAAGAATCATAGCAAGATACAGAGATGGAGAAACCCGAAGAGACATTGGATCAAGATGATACTATGGATCCAGTAGAACAAATAGAGAGACCTATGGAGGTACCTCCTGCTAAGAGGAAACATACCTGTTGTAGAGAAATTTTGTGAGAGGCAGAAAAACATGCAACTCCTTCAGGTACTTTCAGAGAGTGTAATAGACCTCAAAGATTTTCAGGTTATGTGGCTCTTATGGCTCAAGTTAGTGATGCAGAGCCTACCAACTATGAGGATGCTGCTACGCAGCAAGTATGGAAAGATGCCATTGTGGAAGAATATAAATCCATCATGAAAAATGATGTATGGGAAGTAGTACCAAGACCGGAAGGAAAATCTGTGGTTACTTCCAAATGGTTGTTCAAAATCAAGCATCTAGTTGATGGAAGTATTGAGAAATACAAAGCGAGATTTGTGGCTCGTGGCTTTTCTCAAAAGGAAGGTATTGACTATGATGAAACATTCGCACCTGTTGCAAGGTATACTTCCATCAGGACCACCATATCCCTCACTTCAGTTTTGGGTTGGAAACTTCACCAGATGGATGTAAAGACTGCATTTCTAAATGGTCAAGTTGAGGAAGAAGTATATATAGAACATCCAGAGGGTTTCGTGGTTCAAAGGAAGGAATCACATGTGTGCAAATTAAAGAAAGCACTATATGGGCTGAAACAGGCACCAAGAGCCTGGTATGCGAGAATCGACAGCTATCTTCAAAGCTTGGATTTTTCCAAGAGTGCAGTTGATCCCAACCTATATTTTAAGGTAATAGAAAATCATCCTCTAATTTTGATTCTATATGTTGATGATTTATTCCTTACTGGAGAGGAACAACTGATAGCTCAGTGTAAGAGGGAGCTCGCTTCTGAATTTGAAATGAAAGACATTGGGCCCATGCATTACTTTCTTGGTTTGGAGGTATGGCAAAGATCAGATGAAATTTTCCTTTCTCAAGGGAAGTATACAATTGATATACTACACAGATTTGGTATGCTAGACTATAAGCCCATGTCTACTCCCATGGTATCTAACTTAAAGAAGTTACATGAGTCAGATTATGGATCAGACTTGGTGGAACCATCCTTGTATAGGCAGTTTATTGGATCTTTAATGTATTTGATCCATACAAGGCCAGATATATGCTTTGTTGTAAGCACCTTGAGTTGGTTTATGTCTGAGCCAAGACACAAACATTGGATTGTTGTTAAACATATTCTCAGATATTTGAGAGGATCCATTGCATATTGGACTTAGATACACTTCCAGTGGAGGAATGTTGCTTCAAGGTTATGCTGATTCAGACTGGGCTGGGAGCTCAGTGGACCGGAAGAGTACTTTCGGATACTGTTTTAGCTTGGGTTCAGCTATGATATCTTGGTCAAGCAAGAAACAGAGCTCTATAGCACAAAGTACAATTGAAGCAGAATATATAGCGGCCAGTAATGCAAGCAGAGAAGTAGTGTAGCTGAGAAAGCTTTTGTCTAGGTTGTTTCAAGAGAGGTTAGAAACAACTGTTATCCTTTGTGATAACTAGAGTTGTTTAAAGCTCACAGAGAACCCAGTCTTCCATGACAGATCAAAGCATATTGAGATGAAATATCATTTCATCAGAGACATGGTCCAAAGACGTACCATCAAGCTGCAGTACATTCGTACTAATGAGCAGAAAGCAGATATTTTGACTAAGCCTCTGTCTCTTGGAAAATTTGTGTACTTTCGGGACAAGCTTGGTATGGCAGAAAATGTGTCCCTCACTGAGAGGGAATAGCAGCATCAAAAGACATTCTCCAATGTGAGGCCTTAAGTGGCCACCCTGAAGCTAGCCAGGTGGATTTGGAGAATCAATCAGTCTTGCGAGGTATTGACAAAAGTCAGAGGGAACGTACAACCTCTGTGAGTCAAACTAAAAGTCAAGACGAACGAGATTCTATGTAAGTCTAATGCAAAAGTCAGGGGGAACGTACAACCTCTATGAACATAGACAGTCTAGTGCAAAAGTCAGAGAGAACGTACAACCTCTGTGAGCTTAGATAGACTAGTGCAAAAGTCAGGGGGAACATACAACCTCTGTGAGCCTAGTCATGTCTTGTGAGCTTTATGTGTCAAAGCAAAAGTCAAGACAAGTCTTGTGAGTTTTGTGTGTCAAAGCAAAAGTCAAGACAAGGAAATGTGAAAAGTTCTCCTAGGTCTTCATGATGAGCTATGAGTATTCCTTAGGGACTGGCCACCCCTAAGTGAAATAACTCTAGCAGTTGGCCATGGTTAAGGAGAACTGGATGATCACATTCCATGATCCTTATCTGCATAAGGTTACGAAACTTCTTGTGATATATTGATCCTGTCAACAAGTCAATGATCATGTGCAATGACTAGAAAGAACTGTGTGAATGTGGATGCCTGAAGAATACTCTCTTCGCTGAGAGGGAGTGTTAAAATGTAAAGCTGTGGCAGAGGATATTCCTCAAGCAGCTCTTCAAGTTGCACCCTTAAGCTACCCCCTTAAGCTGCCCACTTAAAGCTGCCCCCTTGCCAGTTGTCCCTTCCTTAACCGCCCTCCTCTAAAGTAAGTCGGCCACCTAACCTAACTCCTATAGTAAGCTAAGGCGGCCCTAACCTAAAAGGAGACCCTAACCTAAGACTCCTAACCTAGATCCTTTACTATATCAAGAGAGGGAGGTGCCCTCTTCTTCAGCAATTTTTCTTTGATATATGAGTTGAGGACTCTCTAGTCTGAAGGAGCAGCTAAGAAATTTTCTGAAGGAGCAGCTAGTATTTCTGAAGGAGCAGCTAGCATATTCAGAGGCAGCAGCTAGACTATTTCTGGGCAGCAGATAGCAGCTGATAATCTTTTCTATAGCAGCCATCTTTTACTATCTTCTAAGAGATTTTCTGAACAGCATCTAAGAGTCATTCTGGGCCGCAACTGAGACACTCCTGTAGCAGCAAATATACTCTGTTCTGAAGGTATTCTAACAGAAACTAAAGGCTGTTCTGTACAGCAACTAAAGGACCTTTTCTGAGGACTGAAACACTCAAGTCTGGGCAGCATCTTTCACTTATTCTGAGGCAGCCTTAAGATCAATCCAGAGTCAGCCATTAAAGGGCAGATTTGAATCAGCTCAACTACAGTAAAAGCTACAGGTTTGAGTGCAGTTTTGTAATAGAGGCTTAGTGCTATTGCCTTGTAATTTCATTGTACTTGTTTGACTGATCAATATATCACAGAATTTTGTCGGGTTTTCTTCCCCTTGAGGGTTTCCCAGAATAAATATTTGTGTCTCTGTAAATGAGTGATCTTCCTATGATTCTTATGTTTTAGTTTATCATTTAAAGAGGAAAAGAACACTTCTGTTATCTTCCATATATGTTTATGCTTGAAAATTAACAACTTCATCCGAGACTATGTTCAGAGAGGGGCAGTTGAGCTTCAGTTCATATCGACTGATGAGCAGGTAGCAGACATCTTCACTAAGGCTTTGGGAAGAGGCAAGTTTGTACCCTTCATAGATAAGCTGGGAGTAGTGAGGAACACTTTCCTCGGTAGGAGGGAGTGTTAAAAAGTGTACCTAGGACAAGTGTTTCTCACACAACCTAGGCGTCTAGTATGTAGGAAAGTGTCCAATGTGGTCCCTAGCACATTAACTTTATGAGATATAAAGTTAAAAGTGACTTTGAGAATATTTCATGAAAAGAGTAATTAAAGAGACATTTAATTACCACCGTTGATCTTGATGGTCCAAGATCTAATCTCAGCCATTAGATCAAGTGACTTTTCATTTGGAATCTCAAGAGTCTAATTAGGGATTGAGGCACCCCCTTGAGCACATTCTTCATGAGAATTTGGAGAGTTTGAGAGAGAGAGCATAGAAAGAAGAAAGAGGAGTCGAATTGCAGCTAGGGACACGATTTCCAAGAAAGGAAACTAGCACGCAAATCAAGGAGGCAGCTACAGCACTAGAGCAGGCCGTACAGCTGATAGTGGGCACAGAAATCAAGGAAGTTTGCTACACAATTTTCCAGGCACGTTTGGCACAGAAATCGAGGCAACCAGCAGGCACAAAATTCTGGGCAATTAATACAGCCTGTAGGCATGAGTTTCGAGGCACATCGTACAGCATTTATTGCGGTTGCATCTGTACACTATGGATTTCTGAGCACAGAAATCGAGGAGTTGTCTAGGCATGGGTTTCAAGGCTGTGTGGGTGGCATGAAAGTCGAGATAAATCTGATATTAATGCTGTCGCATTCTGCTGTAAAGAAAATTTCTCTGAGATCAAGAATAATAAAAATCTCCCCTCTCTCACTAGTTTTCCCCTTGTGAGTTTTTCCAAAGTCGATTTGACCAAAAATCTCAGTGTTTATATTACTGAATGTGTGCATTTATTTCTCGTTCTATTTGTTGTTAAGAGGTTCTTGTGTTTCCTGTTACAATTTTCTGTTTATGCTAATATTGTTTACAGCAGTGAAATAAATGTGTGTTGGGCATTAAACAGTGAAAAATTGTTGAGACTTGAAACCAGGTTGGGGTCTGAGAAAAATTTACAGAAACTAAGTTTGAATACCAAGTTTTGTGTTAGATGGGCTAAGTGTAGATTAAGGGTGCTTTAGTCTTAGAATAGGATAGCTTAGTTAGAATTACTAGTCACCTGATTGGGTCCACCTACCCCAACTACCCCTTTGTGTTAAATATTTTATATATTTTTTTTGGATAAGCTTTGTTGACCGAGTATGTTTTTTGGATAAGCTTCGTTCACTGAGTATGTAATTACGGGCCTCTTGTTTAGAGCCAGCCATGGACTTTGGATTAGCGATTTCATGTATCCCTTTGCCTATTTATAGACATTAGCAAACAGAATGAAGGTATGTAGAGTTTTGATCTTGCAGGTATTGTTAAGGAGACTAAGCTGGGCCAGAGGTAGCATTCCCTTAAAGTACAAAAAAGCATGCAAGAGATTGCCTAGCCATTATATCCCATTTGGGGTGCCTTCACTTAGCAGCTACTTAGGTTGGAGTACCATGGAGGGATGACAATGCAACAGAAATTCAATTGATGTTTAGCAGTACATACAAGAAATAAGGATGGTACAATCAAAGGTCACTACCACGAAAGTGGGATCTAGAAACGGAGAATGAGGGTGGCTCCAAGGGAAGGGGATCAGCAAGTGGGAGATACAAGCCATTTTTTCCCAAGGCATTTGCACTAAAGCCCAAAACAGGCGAGCAGAATGGCAAACGCAGAGATCTGACCCTATGTAGCATGGGTACATGTACCCAAGGGTCAGATTCCTTGTACTTATACCAGGTACTGTACCCACATACCAGAAATGTACCTGTGCCACACCATGCTGTACCCACATACCAGAAACATACCTGTGCCACACCATGCTGTACCCACATACCAGAAGCATACCTGTGCCACACCCTGCTGTACCCACATACCAGAAACGTACCCATGCTGCACCCCGCTGTACCCCATCATACCCTGCAGCACTTTCATTTACCCAACCATACCCCGAAGCAAATTCAGAGACACACCCCAATTTTGGGTATGCCGACCCCAATTTCAGCATGAAAAAATATGTTTTTTAATAATTAAAAAGCCCAAATAAGGATGCATTTAGGGCGGACCTAACAGAAAACCCTAAAACAACTAAGTGTTGGCTCCTTTCATACCAAGAAACCTCTAATTTCATACTCACTTTTGCATTTTCAGTTTAGCTGTGAACTTAGAAGAGACCAATAGAGAAGATGAGAGGAATTAGAGCACTGTTCATGATTTCTCTTGCAGGAAATTGGTGTCCAGCGGTTCAGCATTCAACATTCTTCACTATTTTTGACATTCTTCGCTCCCCAATTCCCCGCGTATTAGTTTCATCAAGTTTCAACTTGTATATTTTTCTGTTTGTCATTTCCACACCATGTCTGGACAGGGAAGGAATTTCAATCCTCAACATTCATTGTAGAAACACTGTGAGAGGATAAAGGAGGCCAAGGGTGCAAGGGGGACATCAGAAATCAAGTGCACACTTTGTCCTACACGTTGGAAAGATACATATACAAGGGTTAGAGACCATTTCACGAAATTTCTAAAAAATGGAGTTTACCTTCAGCGATAGCTCCAGAGGATGACCCTGTACTTGAGAGTAATGATTACGTGGACATCCTGTTGACCGAGGATCTAATGATGATGATGTAGCAATAGAGAGCATGGAGCCCTGACTACTGGTACTCAGCTACGTTGTTTTTCATTTTGTAGAAATGCCATTGGATAATTTTTTATGTACTTGGTTTCAAAATTAAGACTCGATACTACCAGTCCACTCTTTTTCAATCAATGAATTATGAGAATGATCAATGACGAAGTTTACTGTTTTTTCAATTTCAGATGCATTGGTCCATGTTTAATGTCGATTGATAAATGGGTTGGTGGACTGTGGAATGATTTCAGTCTAAAAATGACTCTGAATCATTGTTGATTAACAATATTACGTTAATTCCAGTTTTTTTTTTGTTTTTTCCATATATATATATACACACACACACACACAAAATTTGATTTGTGTACTCTGATGTACCCCCGTCCCCTCTTACAAAAAATGTCGTACCTGTACCATGCAAACCTAAGCCATTACGAGAAAAGGCAAGGATGGTAGAATTAGGGCAGCCTTAAGAGATTGGATGAAGCACCAAAAAGTATCTCACAATATCCATGTTTTGGATGAAGCAGTGTTACAAAACATGGCTCACAAAAAAACTCATTGAGGCTGGAGAGTGAGAGTTTGACTTGGAATCAAGAAAAAACTCAGGAAAACTCGGATAGTACAAAAAAAATTAAAAGAATATAATTTCAATGGGAAAAAACTTGAACTCAGGAAAAACTCAGCTGACCCACAAATACTTGCAAGTCAAACTCGCAGCTGGTGAGTCAGACTCACCAACTTCAAGTTTGACTCATCACCAGATTAACTCAGCTCGCTTTCTGGTCAAACCCAGCATATTTTGTAACATTGATGGGAAGAGCAGGCAGGTAGAAGAAGCAAAAAGAGCTTGAGTGTTCGGCAAGGCAAAGAGGCCAATGAGGGTGTATAGTTCAACAAGACAGCAACAGTCCTAGGCAGAGAAAGTATGTATGTGCTACCTTCAAAGCTAAAGAGGGAGGTCTCTGACTTGCTGGCAGACTTCGGCATGCATTTGCAGAAGTTTGTGCCAGCCCAAAAGGAAATTCACACAAGTTGCAAGTGGTAATTGATGGTTAGGCTCTATTAGGAAGCTTTAAGGAGTGGGTTGGAAATGAAGAGTTGCTTAGGCAGGAATATCCAGGAGGCTTGGACAAAAATCCAAAACTTCAGCTTAACTTTTGTCCCCTAAAAGCTCTCTGCAAGGTGCAGTTCTTAAAGCTGAAATTGCAGATGACTATTTTGAATTTAAACTGGAGAGTCAGCTGGAAAAGATCTTGATGCCTAACAAGGTGGTAAAGACAGAACTGCAAAGCTGCAACAGCTCATCCCGGAGTTTCTTGAGTTATTTTCGCCTTGTGTTTCTTGATTTTCGTTCCTGAGCTTGGAAACATCAGTATAAATCCAGTCCTGAAGCAAGATCAGTAAGGAGTGATAGTCTTGATCAACGTCCAGGCTGCTTTGTTTTGTGTATCCAGGCTAGTGTAATAATGCCTGTCAATTTTTGCTATGAGAGGTCCAACTATAAATCTTGATTGTATACAAGTTTTGTCATTGTCAAACAATAATACAATCTTTTTCCACGAAAAAATGCTACTGCTTTTCCTTATTTTCAGTGGTTTCTCTGCAACTCAATAATTTCTTATCCGATTTTTGTGTTTTTCAAATCTCTCTATGCATAGCTTGGTCATATATTACTGTCCCAATCCTTGATATTTTTTCTTTTCTCTAATGTGTTGCAAGTCTTTTTGCCTTCTCTCATTTATACAAAAACCACGATCATGTTGTATGACAAACAAATCTTGGTTGACAACTTAATGGCAAGCCACTTAGAGAAATACTCAAAGAATTTCCTATTGGGATGTGGAAATGTTAGTGTTTATGTAAAGGACTGCACTTTGTCTCTTCATTGAGATCAATGTAATTCAGACACAGACCCCTCATTGTAAGCAGAAAGTATGATGGTTGCACGATTTTGTTTCACCAGTGCCTTGTAGAGCTTATCATAGTCAAACCATTAAAAATGTCAGAAGCAGCGTATCGGAGTAGACCTAGTTCATAGGGGGCTATATAAATATATCATAAAAGATCAAGTCTAAAGAAACCCAAATCAGTCTATTGATCATATGTGACTTTAGTCTACAACCAATAACCAGTCCACCTCCAGTGTTGATTTTCTCTTAAGCATCCACTGCCTATATTTCAATATACTTGAAATCCCGGGTACCATCACCAACCAACATAAAGACAATTACTTATGTATTACATTTCTGAACATTCTGTCCTGCTTTTGTCATCCATATAAGATGGCTTTGAATGTGATACTTTTGTAAGAATACTATGTGTTGAAAATGATATATGCGTCTAGGAGATCAAAAGTAAAGGCTCTCGAATAGAGACATAGGCTACTCTCATCAATTATTTTGGTTTATGTTTGCAGCAAAGTGATGAACACGACTAGCTACTAGCTGAAGACGGTTGGTTAGCCCATGGTGAGAGTGCCACGGTTCTAAGTACTATAGCTAAAGTCCATATGGCAACCTCTAAAATATTGGTCTTGGTTACTGATTTCTAAAGCAATGTCTCGCACAATCTATCAATGCTCCTATTGCTCTTCAACCTCTCAAGTCTTCACAAGCAAAATTAGCCTTAAAAGTAGCCACAAATGCAAGAACTTTTCTGCGCTGCAGAAGGCCACTGAATCCCTTGCCGGCTCTGACTGACACAAAAGGATCAAAACACCTGATAAACCTATGACCGCCAGCTTCCCAACCTTCATCTTTACCAATTTCACTCCTCCAAACATCTAATTTGGAGTGAAATTAGCACACTCTAATTCCCCATTAGCACCAGACACCCCAGGTGCAACAGTCCTGCCGAGAAGAGGAGCTCCTGCGCTAGAACCCTATTACCGCATCAGTAAAATGCCATTAGGTGCAGCTACAGGTCCAAAGAAAGTACCGTAGCTGCTTACAGTGCTCCATTAAATAAAATTGAACTGCTGAGCAAAACATCTCAGTCAACTGAACGAAACAAGCCTGAGTGGATGCTGAATGCTGAATTCAATTCAAAAAACAATCAAAGAAATCCGTGTTGTTTTAGGGTACCCATTGCTTGCAAACACCTCTTCTTCCATCATTCAATCTCAATCCTTCAAATGGGAAGGTCATCAATGCAAATCACTTCCTCCCCACTTGTCCTCTATGTTGGTTATCATCATCAAAGTTTCATTGCCATTGCTTTTGAGAGCATGATATGCAACCCCCTCACAATTAGGGGTCCAAGCTGCTAAAATAATCATGTGGGTGTGAAAGTCAAAAAGATTACTTTACATACCAATTGGTTTGTGAAACACATTACACAGGAGGAGGCGAAGTAAATATGAGACATACCTAGTTGAGGAGTCAAACCGTAGCGCCTGCTATCGGCCATCTCCCTTTGTCACGGGTGCAATCCAAGCGCCGCAGCAGCAACAACAACAACTGTGGGGTACCAGGAGAGGATTCTCCACATCTAAAGCATATACATTTGTTCTTTTTCTTTCGTTTTTCAAAATCTGTTACGACCTGTGAAACTCCAGTCCACTTTCAATCAAGCTATATCTGGTAAGAGGTGGATTGTTTCTATCAAGCCTGCTGACAAGGAGTAGAGTGTGTGTATTGTGAAAATACCAAGGTGACAAACAAACAAACCCTATGTCTTGGTGATCAAATCTGCAGAGGGTGGAAAGGCAAGAAAAAGAAAACCGATTAGTGAGGGAATGGGTATGGAGACTATTTAGGAAGGTGGGCCATTCTCACTCCCATTATAATTGTTATAGATTGTTTATCTGCTTTGCTTCTTGGGTTTACTGAGGGAGGGTGGGTCGAATGACTCATCCGATGAAAACTAGTGCGCAGGACCCTGCCATCCTTGTTTCCTTCCTTCATTCCTGATCAGTGCTGACCGTGCTTTTACCTATTTGTCAAACTGTCTAGAATGAATCAATCAATCAATTCTCCCCCTGCCAAGTCAAATGCCCTTTTCACATTATGCCATGATATATGGCAATTGCAAAAGGCATCGATTGCTTTAAGATTGATTGCTTCAATGGGAAGGTAACGCTTCCCTTACAAGTGTCTGTATATGCAATCAACGATGGCAGTGAATCCAATAATATCATTTGTTTGGGGATGAAAATAATAAAATAGTTGGTTAAAAAATATATATTGGTTTTGTTGTGATATTTATTATTGTTATTTTATTTTCATAAAGGAGTTGTCATTTGTTATGCTCGGTATGTTTGAAATTCGGGATTTTCATTTGGTTTTTAATAAAATGGTTAAGTTTCTTAGTTACACTCAGGCAGCAAAGTATTTTTAAGTTTAATAGTTAGACTTAGGCAGTAGAGTATTTTCAAAAGTCATGAATTTTGGGGATTTTCCTTTGGTTTCCATAATAGTCAAGTTTATTATTTACACTTAGACAATAGATTTAAAAGGAATTTTCCTTGGTTTTCATAATAGTAAGTTTATTATTTACACTTGGACAATAGAATAATAGAATAATTTTAAAAGTGATGAATTTATATTTAAATATTTGTAATTTAATTATTTAATTATAATTAATTTTCTAGAAAAAATATAAATTTGATTTGTGTTTTAAAATAAATTTTATTATTTTAATATTAATTAAAAAATATATTTAGAATAAATTCTATATAATTATAATCATGATAATAATTGTTAACCTCCTCCAATATGATTGTTGACTATTTTCACTGAAATCAATTTTAATGTATCAAATTTAAAATAAAATAAAATAAACATAAAAAATTAATTATTTTACTTTAAATTTTATCTCTATACAAAATTGGTCTACTCCATATAAACCAATTGGAGATATTCTTATATCATTGGAACCAATTGGAGATATTCTTATATCATTGTCTTTGATGTGTTAAAAATCAAAATTATACAAACTCATTAAATAGTTTTACAAGTAATGATAAAGCTCAACAAAGGCACAATAAAGTTTTGGTTTTAAAGTGGTAAAAGTACTATAAATTTTAGATAAACCAATTGGAGATATTCCTATATCATTGTCATTGATGTGTCAAAAATCAAAATTATACAAACTTATTAAATAGTTTTACAAGTAAATGATAAAGTTTTGGTTTTAAAGTTATAAAAGTGCTATAAATTTTAGATAAAAACAAATGGAGATATTCTTATATCATTGTCATTGATGTGGCAAAAATCAAAATTATACAAACTCATTAAATAGTTTTATAAGTAATGATAAAGTTCAACAAAGGCACAACAAAGTTTTGGTTTTAAAGGTGAATTGATGGTGTCATCAAAAAAAGTGTTATAAATTTAGATTTTTGATGATTCATTAATAGTGGTTAACTACATGAATGGGATAAATATATTGTATAATTATTTGTGAAGACTTGTATATGAAAAGATTTGAATTTTTCCATTTTATCATATGTTCAAAAGAAGAATATAAAAAGTTAATAGTTTTTCTAATGTTAGTTTGTTTTTGGATCAGGATGTTTGGCATATCAAAAAGGTGTTGTAAGAACATTCCATTAAATATTTTCATACATTTTTTCTGAATAATTTAATTTTTTTTATTATAAAATATATTTTTGTTATATCTTTATTCATATGTGGCTTGACTGTGACCTTAAAAATAGATTATTATTATTATATAATAAAATAATAAATATTTATCTATTAAAAAAAATTATAATATATATATGATGATGATAATGATGATGATGATTAACGTCCACTAAGACCGAATTGGTCTATCGAACCTTAAAAGGGTAAGTGATTACTTGTGATTCTTTAGAATTTTGTTTTTGTGTTCGAAAAGCATTAAGAGAAGCTTTCCAATATCACCATACTTTTGTTGAGTTAAGAGGTTAGGAAGGTTGGTAGTGTGACAAATACTTTGAAAATGAGATCTAATATGGGTATAGGCTGTACAATCTAAGAGAAAGTGATTTTCATCTTCAACCTTCTTAGTGTCACAAAGGTGACACAGTGTTTCATCCCATGGCATTTTAGGAATTGACCAACGCTCAGTTTCACTATAGAGCTCGTGACAATTTGTTCTTATCTTAGCAATGCTTATTTTTTTCTTTACACTTGGAAAAACAGATAGATAATTTTGATCTTCTAGATTAGGGCTGATTACATCCTTATAATACCTTAATTTTCTTTTTTTCTCTAACTCTTTATCACACCACATTTTCTCCTTAAATTTTGATTTGACGATTTTTTTAATAGTATCTTTATTCTGCAAAATGGTGTCTTCCATGATTCCCCAATAGTTTAGCCAAGATCGGGCATCTTTATGCCATCCTCGCTTTAGTCAATGGTGGTTACGACTCGATTTTGAAGCAATTGTAGGAAGCCTCTTGTCTTCCATGTTGTTTAACTAGTTCTTATATATTAGGTATCTAGTCATAGCCATGCTCTCAATGGGGAAGAGGCTTATTTCTAAGAGGATGATGGGATAGGACGTATTTCCTTTAATTTTGAGATTATAGGTTATAAAATTCGTTTGTATTTGCTCTATCTTTCTCCAAGATTCACGAGAGATATTGCAGCCCCAGACTTCACATCCATAAAGAATAACAGGTCTAACAAGAGTCTCAAAGAGGAGTTTCTTATTATCCCAACTCCAAAGATCAGTTGATTTACAATTGTTTTCAAGCCCATAATAAGCTTTCCATTCCCAATAATCATTTTCTCAATGCTATAATTCCAATTGAGCTTGTGGTGAATATCAATTCCAAGATATTTATAAGAATTCACTTCCTCCAAGCTGTTGTTGTCATATACGAAGGTATCATAAGTGATCTTATTGGATTTAATAATAATGACCTTAGCCTTATCAATATTAACAGTCATACCCATATTGGAGAAAAAATCCTTGAGGATTCTTAGTTGGTTTTCAAGATCATGGGGACTCCTTGCCATAAGAACAATATCATCGACATAAAGAAGAAGATTGATGACACAACCTGCTTTTTCCAATCAATATTCTAACTTGTCAATGTATATGCCAAAAAGGGTAGGGGACAAGGGACAACCTTGTTTGACTCTAATATTGCAGTTAATCTCTTTTGACCAGCCCTCAATGTTTTTAAACTTAGCAATAACATTCCCATGCATCCTTATTCTGGAAGCCCTCAACTCGAGAGGAACTTTTATCTCTTCCAACCTATTCTAAAGGTGTTTCCTAGGAACCATGTCAAAAGCTTTTCTAAAGTCAGCAAAACAACAAAAAAGATCGGTTTTAGTATTGTAGAACTCCTCTGCAATGTTCCTAAAGGTAACAAGATGGTCCACAGTTGAATGATATCTCCTAAACCCGGCCTGGCCTTTATCTCTCTTACCGTGACTTTCTAGCCAAAGGCTAATCTTCTTTTCCAAAATAATTCCATAAAGCTTGGCTAAAATTGGGCTAATCATAATGGTCCTATAATTAGAGGGAATGTTTCTATCCCCATATTTTAAAATAGGAACAATGAGGCTTTGTGTCCAAGGTTTAGGGAAGCCTTGCTTGATTGTTAAATTGAAGAGTTTGTGTATGTGAGGGATAAGTATAGGCCCTCCTTTGAAAAATTTCAGCTTGGTAGACTTCAATGTCCTTAGCTTTCACATTTGCAAGCCTCTTAACCTCGAACTCTATGTCATCTAAAGAAAAAACTT